>VYZM01019074.1:65667-82588 GCA_013398915.1 Dromas ardeola
CCCTGCCGGTCCGCGGGGGAGGCCGCGGGGCCTGCTCCCCGCCCGGCCCCCGCCGCGGGGCCTGCTCCCCGCCCGGCAGCAGCCGGGTTTTCAGTCCCGGTTTGTCCGGGTGCGCTGCCCCGGGGGCGAGGTGTACGGCGGTCAGGGAGCGGTCTGAGCATGGCCGGGAGGGGAGGCGAGGTAAGGCGGCATCAGCCAGGTTGTTCAGGAGAGGGGCGAGTGCAGGAGCTGCCGTGGCGGAGCTGCGGAGGCTTCCCCCGCAGAAGCGTCGAGGCCTTTCTTAGGGCGGTTGAGGAACTGACGGGAAGAACCCACAACAATTTATTGTCGTTTAGACAATTATTCTCTCACCTGATGACCTCCCCCCCCCGCCCCCAGCCCGGGAAGGGGAATCGGGAAAAACAAGGAAACCCGAGGGCTGAAATGGGAACAAGTTGAATAGAGTAAGACTAACTAACTAACGTTAATAAAACTAAAGAACCATTATTGATCCCAATACCAATATAAAATATACAAGGATTATACTTAGCCAGTTATACCAGCAGGAAGCTGTGCACTCCCAGCGGAGGATAGCAAATGTGGGATGCTGGGAGCGCTGTGGCGTTGGGAGGAAGGGAAGGGCTCAGGGGTTCTGCACCGGGGCAAGGAGTTCTCAGGATGGCAGCCATCACAGAAGAGAGAAACTTCTCAGCGAACTTTCTAATTTATACTGAATTAACGTTCATGGTATGAAATAATCCTGTTGGCAGCTTGGGTCAAGTGCCCAGGTCTTGCTCCTCCTCGTCCCCACACCTGGCAAGGCTCGAAAACACTGAGACCTTGAAGCCCGCATACCGTAGCGGCCTATAAAGTAACTATTTTTACAAATTCAGACCCTAAAGTCTTCTGAAAATACAGTTTTCCCTAGCATTAGAAGTCACCTTACTGAAAAGTCAAATTACTGAAAGAGAAATTAATCCTGTGTTGCTCAAAACAGGACAGGTACACATAAGAAAAAGCGGTACCCTCACAGAAATGGGGGTATCTGGAAAATCTCTGGGGCTGTCTGAAAATTGGGGAGGTTTCAGCTGAGAACTGCCTGTGACTGCTAGCAGGCACCCCCAGCGATTGCTCAGGTGTAGTCCGTTGGCTGCTGGGCTGAAACGTGAGCGGGGCTTGTTTGTTGCGCATAGCTCAATGTAGAAATGAAAATGCTGTTTGAATAAGGAACTCTGAATCTCGGTATGATCAGCTAGGGCATTGCATGGAAATCTTAGTCTCGGGTGCATCCCTGTAAATTCACTCCTTAAAACAAGCAGCTAACTTGAGCGTGTTGGAAGAATTCCAGCAGAAAGTGGGATGTATAGGGTTTGTTTAAATAATAAATTAATTTTATTACTTAGTTTACTAAAATAGCTCATAAATTTAACTAGAACATCAGTTCACAGTCTGTGATATTTATTATGGTATAGAAAATAGCATTAATAAACAAGCTTCCAGATGAGTGAATAAACTGCATGGTGAATGGAACGTACCTGTATAAGAAAACCTGTGTCAGAGCAGAGTATGTAACTCATAAACCATTGGTCTGCCAGACGGTTCCCTATTTTATATTGCTGTTTGGCATCATCCAAGAAGAGAGTGATAGCTCATGGGCTTCATTTACTTGCTGAAGACAGAGTATTTATGAAAGGCTGCAGTCTTACATGAAATATATATGTTTTGTTTGCTAGTCAGAAATATGACCTGTCCTGTAAATAGACATTATTAATTGCTGGGGTTTAAATAACAGCAGAAGTTATAGCAAAATGTCCCTTAGTGAATTTGGGAGTCAAGGAGCCCTTGAATTCTTACAGGAAAACTTTGTATGTTTTTATTTCCAGCAGGGCCACCAAAAATCTACCAACAAGTATTTAAAGTAAAAAAACCCCACACCACTACTTTCTGATGTTGGCAGAGATTTTTCAGCAGCAAGAGTTGTGTTTTGGAACACCTCGTGTAGACACAACCAAACGTGCATGTTCTACAGTATGACTATTGTGTTGCCTTAATTTAGAGCTAAATTGCACAAGATGTTTTAAATGGAATTGTGGTCATAATGTTCTCTCCTTCTTGGTCTGAATGTTGTAATATATTTGGTTTTGGTTTCTAAAGAGTAAATTTCAGAATTTGTGACTTGATATTATAAAGGAGAAATGACCCTTAAAAACGGAAACATCCATCTGCTAAAGGAGAGTAGTTGAGCACAAATTCAATTTTCTGCTGGCCTTTAAAGATTGGTTTTGACATGCTAAAACTGATGATTCTTTGAATTGAAATACTTACATCCAAAAAGTTGCTGCGTACTTAAATCAGCATGTAATTTTCCACGGGAAGCGTGATTGCAGCAGTTCTGCCATTTGGGTATCTCCAGCGCGTTATGGTGCAATCGGTTCTGGCTGATTAGTTCCCTGCAACAAGGCAAAGGTACAGTTATGTTTGCCTAACTGTGTCAGCTTTGGACTATGGGTTCTTGGGATTTTGGGGGGCAGAGCACACCCTGTCAGGCCTCTTTAAAAAAAGAAATTATATATATATTTTTATATATATATATTTGTTTTCTAAAGGTGAGGAATAATAGTTCTGAGCTCAGACTTGCTGTAGCTGTGATAGAAGCTAAGTGAGCACAAGCCAACAAGTTGCCAGGTCTCCTTTTGTCTTCTCCCGTGGCCCACCGGTGTGGGAGTGAGTAGGGGGTTGACACGAGTGAGCTGCTGTTGTACCATTTTACAGCAGGTTGCGTAGGGCAGGGAGCAACTGCAGAAACCGCTTTAGATATGGGAACTGGAGCATAAAGCCACTCGAGAGGGTGAATTCCATCTAAGGAGTGGGAGAAGCATGTTTTTTATATTGAAATTCAGACAGCACATTCAGCAGGCTGCTACGTTAGTCTGAAGGTAGTGATGAAGTTAGTTTAGTTACTTCAATATGTATGAAAAAAATCACACTGCTTTTTTTTCCTAATGTTACTCTGTTAATCAGCAAATGACATTCCGCTTAAAGCAGTTTACCCTCTGAAGTTCATTGGAGTTTGTGAACGTGTGTAATGTGGAATTGGCTAGGGAAGCAATTTTTTTTTTAATAAGAGCATTTATTTTTTAAATGGCACTTGTATGAGGAGGTACTGATCCTATTTATCTTTGTTTCACCATTGTTGACATTGGAATTATGTAAGTTTGAGGAATCAATTGTGCAACTGATAGCTTTTTTTTGTCTAAAAGGTTACAGGTAGTTTAACTTTTTTATATTGTTTGGGCATGGATACTTTTGGTGATTGAATCACTGACAGTATCAAGAGCTGGACTTGGAACCGAACTGGTTCTACTTATCCAGCTCTAGGAAAAGCCTGACGTTGTCTGCTTACACAAGGTGTACAGATAGCAAAAGCAGGGATTTCGGAGACCACACATCAGTGATATCTACTGTTGGAATATTAGTAAGTGCGCACACACAGTAATACCCACAAGCATCCCCGTTGAACAGTGTTGGTAGTAAGATACTAAAGAAGTGCTGACTATGTTCTGTTTCTTGTTAGCATGCAAAGGAATGCTAAGTGATTAAAATAGGATAAAGAGGATTAAAGGACGTAGGAACGGCGTACTTCTCCACACTAAGCTTTGTATTCTTCTGGGGTCAGTGTCTGGGAGGGCGTCAGCCAAAAGACAAGGTGTGGGGAGCAGGACAGCTAGAGCTAACCCTTGCTGTTTGTAGTCTGGGCTGCAGTTTCTTTTTGGTCACCTGCACGACCTTCTCTGCAAAAGTGCTCCAAGTGATCAGGACTGGTGTCTCCGGTACACGGCTGCTGGAGTACCTGATGGCAGAACATCTCCATCTGGCTGGAAACGCTGCTTAGGACAGTGAAAAGGCTGGAACACCCCCCACAATGCCACTGCCACCTGCAGCTTGCCATCCATGGTGATGCAGACCTGGACAGGCTGCTGCAGAAAGTCAGTGTTGCGGGAGAGGGTGTTCTACCCAGAGGTTCTCCTGTCCGTGACGACTGAGACCCACCAAGCAATGAGCAAGTAAAAGGGACCAAGAAAAGAGAGGAACAGTCCGACTTCAGAAGTGGACACCTAGGGGAGAGTAAGAACTGTGCAAACATATATGATGTGTCTCTCTTATTTTGACCCAGACTCTTCATTTTCACATCAGAGGATTTCCTCAGTCTGTGGTTTGTATAACCACCCAGTTCAGATCTTCTGAGTCCTTATCTCGCTTTCCCTGATCTCTTGTGGACTTCTTGCATCTGTAGCATCAGCTGTCCAGGAGTTTTGTCAGTCTGCTACTTGTGTAAAGAGCTGCTACCTTTTCCTCGCTTTGAACCTGACTCCTGCTAGTCTAACGTTAAGGCTCCTGGTTTTTGTATTGGAAGAGACAGTGAGCAGCTAATGCCTATTACCATTCTACTGATGCTTTTATTGACCTCAGCTTTCCTTCAGCTTGTCTCTTTTCTGAATGAAAAAGTCAGTTGTCTTTAAGAAAGCTGTTCCCTACCTTTCATCAGCCTTATTGCCTTTCTTTCAACTGTTTCCAGTAATACACTTTTTGGGATGAAAGATCCAAATCTGCACAAAGACTTCAGAGTCTAGATGAACCATTGTGGCACTGCGATGTTGCTTCTCTTATCTTCTGCTTTTCTTAATAGTTTCTGACATTTGCTTTTCTTGTTTCACTGCACTGCAGCACTAACTTTATGCTCTGATAGAGCTATCCCAAGGACTCTGATCCCTGAGGGTCACAGTTAAGTCAAAGCCCGGCACTGTATATAGCCTATGTATGGAGCTGGGGTTGTTTTACTCCATCTATGATTATAAATTACAAAAGACTTCCTCCCCTTCCTGAAGACTCTTCAAGAAGGTAATCTCCTCGTCTGGGGAAGGATGAACACCTTTCTCACAGAAAATTGTGACTTTGCTGACCAAGGCATGGGGAGAGGAAGAGTAAACTGCTCTTGCTTCCTGTCCAGTCCCATACTCTTTGTAGAGCTGCATGAGGATGCGATCACATCATCACAAATGAATGGGTTGTTTCAGAGAAAGAGAAAAATTACTTTTTAGTTGGTGTATGTCAGCTAAAATTAGTTTGCCTCTGACTGTGTTAGATAATAATGCATGCTAGGTATACGTGACACAGAAGTACTGCCTTACATAAATATTGCACAAGATATACCTAGATTTGCTTTATACCTAGTTGCTTTGTATTGCACAGCTAGGGCAACTGTGTTTCCTTGTTTATTAGGCTTAAGAAGATAATTAATTGTCAGTAACTTGGTACTAGATTAATCAGTTGCTCCCTTCCAGTATTTTTCTTCTGTCCTGTGTGTAGCGTGGATTTCAGATAGGGATTGTGTTACATATCTGTTGCCTGGGCAGATACCACCTGAGTTCTTAGCGTGCTAGTTCTTCAGTTTGGTTTATAACAAAACGCCAATCCTGTAAATTGTAAGGTAAGTTACTAATTCGTAAAAAAGAAGAAACTGAGTCTTTTGTCAGGATGATGTGTTTTGTTTAGTGGGTAGATGAGGTTTTAAGCCTTGCAGTGCTGCCTGTCACTAGTGGGTCTGCTAAGCAACACAATGTCAGTAGTTGTGACTTTTAGTGAGGCAGGTGCTCAAACTGGAAAAATGTCTTACCTTTGAAGATATAATTAGAAAAATACCTATGACTAGCTGCATGTCTTTGTTTTGTTTTTTCCCCCTTGCACATTTTTTCTTAGCTGTATCTGCTTTCAAAAAGTTCATGCTATGTACCAGTGTTTGAAATACATTTTTTTCCTTTTCCATAGTCCACTCAAGAGGCATTTAGGACAGAATATGATACCTTTGGTGAACTAAAGGTCCCAAGTGACAAATACTATGGTGCCCAGACTGTGAGATCTACAATGAACTTCAAGATTGGAGGTGTTTCAGAAAGAATGCCAGTAAGTAATTTAAAACTGTGTTCATTTCTTCTCTCTAAGTATATTTTGTATGTGAGAGTGAATACATTCTTCTCAGACTTTCGCTGGAAATATGAGCAACTTTGAATTTTAATTAAAGTTAGAAATTCCACAGCAAGATACTGTTCTCTGTTAGAAATATTTTTTGTTTCATTTAAATAAATCAAATGTTGCTTTTGAATAATTACTCTTATGTGTTCCTTATTTTTTTTTAATAACTAGGATGAATAGAAAACTATCTTTCATTTTTCTGAAGACAAAAGACTGAATGGAATAGTTTGTGTGCTGTAGCATTATGTAGTTTGTTATTGAAGATGTTTGGCATAACATGAGTTTGTATGAAGTTACTTTTTCATGTGTAGCTCTGCATAGAGCATTAGTGTGCACGTGCTTTGTCATGCACTGACTTTTCATGTACTGAAACACATGTCAGTTTGCCCTCAAAAAGGCTGTTTTAGAAATAGAACCATTTCTCCTTTTCCGTTCATTTTAATGCATGTAATCTGTTCCAATACACAAAGCATACCTGGACTTAGAAAGAAAGGATGAGCTGTGTTCTGCTTTCTGGACTGCTTGGGTAAATGTCACTGTTACTGGGAGCACAGGTGATGTGACCTGATTGCTCTTTGGTTTGGTGGATGGACTACTGCTGGATTTAAGCTCAGAAGAGTTTGGTTTAGAACTAGACCTGCACTATAGATTCCTAAAATGTCCTTTTGGGGGAAAAAATGTACATATTTAAACTTACTCTTATGTCTCAGGTTCAAGTTATAAGGGCTTTTGGCATACTGAAGAGAGCAGCTGCTGAAGTAAATCAAGATTATGGTCTCGACCCAAAGATTGCTAATGCTATCATAAAAGCAGCAAGTGAGGTAGGAACAAACTGTTCAAAATACTGGAACTGTCACTGTATTTTTGTTAAGCTTTTCAGAGGAAGTTTGGAGGCTGAGGGAAGACCTCTTGCATTTCTCAAATTGTTAGAGGAAGGCATTTATTGTTAGTAAATTTTGTTTTTTCAGGTTGTGAAATCATTTATATAATGTTTTACTGTTTTACTTCTTACATTTATAGAAATTATAGAAGGTTCAAATACATTTTGATACTCAAGTTATAAAAACAATGTAATTTTTTCTCTCTATTAAGACTACTCATTACTTGAATAGTGTTGACTCCTACCAGATGAACAGTATAAAAAAACCTAGAAGGGAAATGGAATGTCAGTTCATTCCGCTAATGTGAAATCTGACATGCCATACAAAGCGTTTTCATTTTGGAAGTCTCCAGTCTCTTAAGCATCTTGGTAATGTGATGACCATCTGCAATCTGAAAAGTTTCTCTGTTACTTGTCTATTTCCTCTTCAGACTTAAGCTTACTAGTATATCTGTGCTTTTTAAGTATCACTTTTATAGCTAAAGAGGACACGATGTGACACAGAGAGGCATCTCCTCTTTCTCAGGATAAATGCCACCAAGTGCACAGAGTTCTGAATGACTATTATTTGAGGTATGGTAGTACCAGGTGTGTTGCTTTGTGTAAATCAACAGATACATTTATCTAGAAGCATTGTTTTACAGAGCTTTCTTGTTCTGATTAGCTTCAAAACATTTCAGTATTTGCAGAAGGTCTTATCCTCTTTATACCAGCTGTAGTGCCGTAAGTCCCAAGACCCAAGAGCTCTGGAGAACTCCAGAATATGTCCAGTCTCTTCTTGTGGTTTCCAGGGTTCTCCTAGTTAAAGGTTGATCAGAATTTTTGGTGGCTAAATGCTACTTGGTTTAGATTCATGGGTTCTGAAAGTTGTTTGGGGCTTTTTTGTTGTGTTTTAAAAACACCACTGCAGTGCTAGCCTTTCCTTTACCTCCAAAATAATTTTCTAATAAAACTGCGAGAGATACAGCAAGGAATCAAGCTACTCTTGGAGGTGGGAACTTTGCCCATGTATAAGATAGGAGATACATAAGATCCTTTCCTGAAGAGCATGATTCCAGGAGGACTGAGGTATCCTGGTAATCTGGAGATAGTTATGTAGCCTCAGAGTTGTGACAACAAATCTTTTGCTTTGCATTTTCAACTTTTCTGAGTCTAATTGGTACGAGGATGATACTTGTGAGCACAAATTTTGATACTATCACAAACACACATTTAGAAAAATCAGTAAATGTATATAAGGTTCATCAGGCTCCAAAAGATCTAGATCAAACAGGAGAGTATATGTACCTGTTCTGTTTTGAGTTGAGATGGTAGTTGTCATAGCCTGCCTATAGAAGATGTAAGTTAGTATCTATTTTTGGGTTATAATGATGTTATTCCCATAGGTAATCATCAAGTCAATACATATGAATCTTTTTAAGTCCATGTGATTCTCTTACTTGTTTATATGTGTAACATATTCACTTACGGTTGAGGTACGGTAAAGACAGTCACAAGTCCTTTTTAGGCACCTCTCAATTTAAAGCCGTGTAGGTCCTGTGCAGTGTTAGTCCTGTGCATGCCTTACAGGAAGAAGGTGTTTGCTACCAGCAACCAACTACCGGCTTGTTTTGTTGATGCAAAATCTAGCGTCTACAGGTGTAGGAGGTCTCGAACTTCCCTGTATGAAATTTATTTCTGGAGAAATTTCAGAGTCCAATGATACATATATCATGTACTGCGTGTGCATGATAGTTGGCCTTTGGCAAAACTGCCTCCTCTGGGGGACTATTTCCCATAAGGAATGGACTTCTGAATGCCTCTAATTCAAATTGTTACACAGTTCTGATCAGTGTTCATGATGAAACTGTGCAGCTGTTGAGCTTGACTTCCTAGGAGAAAGCAGTGCACCCATGCTGATGAGGAGTTTGTAAATAGGTAAGCGCTGTCCGAAAAGTAATGTTTCTGACACCCAAAGGATGATCATGACCCAAGGAGACACACAACACTGAATCAGTACCCCAAAGCACCTTATGTGCCGTGATTGAGAAACTACTTAAAATACTTTCCTTCCCTAGGAGATCTTACTGAGCTGAGCGAATAACCGTGGCAGGGAGAACCAGCACGTACTACCTCCAGTCCTGCCCAGGAAGATTAGAATCCAAATTGCTTTAAAATTTGGGAAGGGCGGGATGTTTTTGGACTGATAAAATCATCTGCATTGTTTGGCAAACAGAAGATAGATCCTGAAAGACCTTTTAAAAATCTTCTCTTTCTATGACTGTAGAACATGAAATCAAATTATATATTTCTCTGTGTTTCAGAATTCAGCATCTTCAAAAAGCATAGCAAAAGGTTTTTGCCCTTTTAATATCTGGTATTATGTCAAACTCTCTTGATTATTCTGATATAAATTCACAATTGTTATATGTAGTTTTACAAATATAACGGAGAACATTATTTGAATTAAAGCTATAAAATTCTCAGGTTTATGCTTTTTAATTTTTTCTTTTGTTCCAGTAGAACAACTTTTCTCTCTCGTTTTCCACTATAGGTAGCTGAAGGAAAATTAAATGATCACTTTCCATTGGTGGTGTGGCAGACTGGGTCTGGAACTCAAACCAATATGAATGTCAATGAAGTCATCAGCAATAGAGCCATTGAGATAATGGGGGGCAAACTTGGGAGCAAAAAACCAGTACATCCAAATGATCACGTTAACAAAAGCCAGGTTGTTATACTTGTATTATACTTCTTTTAATGTCAAAAGTTTGTTTTTTTTGGAATTGTGAATTCTCTTACAGCCACTGTTTTGATAAAAAAAAAAAAAGAAAAAAAGGAGTTTTGTGTACAGCTGTGGCAACAATTTTCCAGGTTTTTCCATTCAAATGAACTTTAAAATGTTGGTCAGTGGCAGTATGAGCTTTTTAGATTAAAATGTTTGAACTCATTCATGACAGATGAATTCACACATGATACAGTGGGCAGAGGTGGCCTGGTGACAACCACTGCTACCAAGACAGTCTTAAAGAAGTTAAATATAGATCCGGTTTCTAAAGGTTGGATACTTACAACTGTTATCTCCGTAATGCATTACATAAAGCATGTAGAAAGAATAATAAAATGGGTGAAGTCCTATAATGGGTAACTTTTCCCCAAGGTAGACTTTTTTTGTTATACTTCACTCTTAATATTTCCTTCAGATTAACTGAAGTTTAAGCTACTGACTTGGTTCAGTCCCTTCCTTTTCTTTTGTGCTTACTCAGTATCCTGGGAACTATGGATTTAATATTTTCAAATCAACAGACGGGTTTTTTTAAGTCACCTACAATTCCTTTAAAATCATCCATCCATTCGTTACCCATCTCTCATAACTACTATAATAATTCTTTCCCCTCTTGTTGTCCCAGTGTTGTTGTGAACAATCTATTCAAGTTAACTTTTTGTGGGTATAGTTATAGAAAGCTGATTTCATCAATAAGGTACTGGACTGGAATTTGGAAGATTTGATTATTCCTGCAGCTTGACTTGTAGAACATTCCTAAGTTGCTTACTCTTAGTTTAGTTTCTTCTTGTTTATAAAATAAAGAGAAGAAGCCATACATGTACATCTTACAGCAACAAGGGTGAGAAAAGCTTGTAAATAAATTTCATGAACTTCCTTCACAGAGTTCAAATGACACTTTCCCAACGGCGATGCATATTGCTGCTGCCCAGGAGGTTAACGAGGTGTTGTTACCTGGACTAAAGAAGTTACAGAATGCACTTGAAGCGAAATCCAAAGAGTTTTCCCAAATCATAAAAATAGGGCGCACTCATACACAAGATGCTGTTCCACTTACTCTTGGACAGGTAAAAAAAAAATATAAATAATGCATTTGTTTGGAAAATTCTTGTAAATATACTGTAGGAAACTGAGGCAAACTTGAGGACGCCTAAATTAAGTTGATAGTTTAAGAGAAATTATAGGAAACTAGCTGAATCTCAGTGAGAATATTTTCATCTTTTTTGGAGTTTGCTGGATGTGGTACTCTAATAACGGCATCATAAATTTTCTTAATTTTTTTCCATGTGTGTTTTACTTCTAACAGTATGAAGATACAAATAATTTTTAAAAGATGTTCCCTTACCAAATAACAGGTGATGTTTCTGTTACACTGACGTTGGAAAGAAGTCTGTAATCTGTAAACTCATTTATATGAGTTTTTGCCAACACACAAAACTAAGTATTTTGAACGAAAATCTATTATATATGATCATATATATATATATATATGAATGAGATAGCAAGTCTTTGTTATCGTATTGTCGAGAATGGCTTACGTTACATTAATTCAGTAATGAATTAACTTAAACTGAATTGATAAAAATACATGTCACATTTACGGATTTTTTTTTCCAACAATGCACAGGTGGGGCTTTTAATAACTAAAATTAAGTGAACAAAGCCCAAGATCTGTTTCTCTAATTGTACCTCGAGAACATTAGTTTAATCTGAGAGCTGATTTACCTTGGATTCAGATCCTGCTAAGTACACAACTGAGATAAAAGGCAAGAAAAAGATGTATTGTGTATCCATTTTTATATATTTATGTTGTTTTTATGTGTAATTGTTTGTAGTGTGAGGGCATATGTAAACTTTTCCTCTTAATGAAAACATGTGACGATTTAGCATTTGAGTAAAGTTCAGTGCCTTGGGTTTTTGAAGAAATTAATTAGTCCAATCATGTTAAAAAATCTAAATAATTGTAAATGCTTATTCTTGGTTATTGTCTTGGTTCCTTTATTTTGTCCTCCTTTCTTTCAAAGGAATTTAGTGGCTATGTGCAACAAATTAAATATGGCGTGGCTAGGATTGAGTCCACTATGCCAAGAGTGTATCAGCTGGCAGCTGGCGGGACTGCAGTTGGTACAGGATTAAACACAAGAATTGGCTTTGCTGAGAAAGTTGCTGCTAAAGTGGCCGAACTGACGGGTGAGGAATGCTATTTCGGAGTTACCAGTAACACGGTATATGTAACGTACAGTCGAATTGAAACTAAATCTTTCAGTTTTCATGCTTCTCATAAGCTCAATTTGTATTTCTATTTTAACATGAAACTGTCTGTTAATGCATATGTTATATTCTTATACTTAGGATTTTTCATGCAATGTATTTTTATAATTATACTCAGTGGATTGAAAGTGAGTGAAATTACCATGTTTTTCTGAGCAAGGCTTTATGGAAAGGGATACAGTTTCAGGCTTCTATTCTTAGCCCAGCTATACTGCTTCTGTCTTGATCTTTGCTCCTCTGGCTCTCTTAATCTACAGTGACTTGGCACAAAAGAAGGGGAAGAAACCCTCCCAAAGCCACTACGTTTTTTTCATGTGAAAGAGTAAAATTTACCTGTCTGCTTTTTTTGCTGTTGTCGTTATAGATCTTAAAACTTAATTTACAGAGCCATTGAGTTTTTTGATGTGTAAAACAGATCTTCGTGTCACAGTATCAGTTTTTAAAATGCCCCCAAAATGAATGTGTACGTCTGTCACTTAAATTTGCTGTAAAATCTGAAACTGCTTATCAACAGTATTTTTGTTTTAATGGATCTATTATTCACTGTCTTGTAGAGGGTCAAGGCTTTTGTACCCTGAGAGGGAAGAAGTAACTTGTCATGAGCAACAGCTGCTGAGAAGCGGTACAGGCCGTGTTTTGGTGCTTGAAGAAGCAGTCAGTGGTGTTTGGAAGCTCTCCCATCTTAACACTTGTTAGGTGTACCGTATGGGCAGGTTGTACGAGTTTAAAACAAGCAGGGCAAACTACTGATGTGTCCTTACAGAGGAATTTTATTGTCAAGGCCAATAGGGAAAGTTTGGAATGATCTGTGCAACTGAGAAGGCAGCTATGCAATTCAGAAGCCCATGCAAATTGGGTGGGATTTAGTGTTTGGCAGGAACTGCAGAACACTAGAAATTATAGGGGTTGTGCTGCCCATGTTTGAACTGGTAATGTAAGCTCAGACCAGTAGTTCTGTGGTGCAGAAGTCCAGCCCGCAGTCAGTCCTTAGTGATGTCCATTACCACTAATAAAATTCTGCTGAGACTTTTCTTCCAGGGCAAAGCCCTGAAGAAATGTTTTTCATTATGGAACCTAGCCTTAAATCTCAGGCATTTAATTAACATAAACAGAGCTGTTGCTTCCATTGTTCGTGTGCTCTTTGTGCTCTTGCTGTTGGCAGCAGTTCCAGGCATCCTCCTCAGTCTGAATCAGCTTTCACATGTTCTGTCTGGTTTGTTGTTCCCTCCCAGTGCTGATACTTGGATGCATCTTTTTTTCTTTAAGTAGCTAATTCCATTGTCATTACTTTTTGTTTATCCTAATGCCTGCACTGTGCTGCAAAAATCTCTTATTTCCATAAATGGGAGAGAGCATCCTGGCAACTGACAATCTAAAGAATCTAACTTGATTTAATGGCAGACATACATGTTTGGGGCTAACTTGTAAGAGATTCTTGACATTCACAAAGTACTGTGGTGCAAAGCAATGCTTAGTAGGCAACAACAGTATGAAAGCTTGAAATTTGTACCTTTGTTGTGGGTAGATGAAAAAATTGCATATTCCTTATTTCAGTGACTTTTATTGTGTCTTTTGTATTGAATTTAGTCTGTTTAAGAAATATGTTTGTGAGGAAAGGTCTAGAGAAGAGAGATGATCTTACAGTGTTATTAATTATTTTTTTTTTATTATTTATTAATCTAATTTTGTGTTTGATTATCTTGTCTGTGAGGAAGTGCCTCACTGCTTTATTATTTCCCGCCCTCCCTGTAGGTTTGCCTTTTGTCACTGCTCCAAATAAGTTTGAAGCTCTTGCGGCTCATGATGCACTAGTTGAACTCAGTGGAGCTATGAACACAGTGGCATGTAGTCTGATGAAAATAGCTAATGATATTCGTTTCCTGGGTTCTGGACCACGCTCTGGACTAGGAGAACTCATCCTGCCTGAAAATGAACCAGGAAGCAGCATCATGCCAGGTACAGAGAAAAATTGCCTGGTTCTTTTGTTTTGGACCACTGACTGTTAACAGATATTTACCAAACAAATGTCAGTAAGTCCATGATTCAACACTTCTGTCAGGTTTTATCTTCTGCCGTATTTTACAAAAATTAGTGTTCACAAAAATACTTACTTGAACAGCTGTTTGTTGGGAAGTATTTGGTGGAGAGTAGTATCTGTAAGCATATAATACGACTTTATCAATACAAGCATACTTCTCAAAAACGTCTTTTAGAATTGCAAGATCTCTTCAATTTTTGTGTAAAGACTTTTCTGAAACAAGCTTTAAATGATCTAATCTGTGAATTGTAGCAATATCATGATGTAAATTGACTTCTGTCCTTACTTCTAGCATGATTAGTGTTACGTACTCACATACTCTCTTCTGCAATGATTCCAGTGTATGGGAGGATAAGAAAGGAAGGAATAATGTTAGTAATCATTCCTTGCCTCTCTCCTTAAAAAAAGCATGTGTATGTCAGTATTGTACATCCAAAACTATTCTAAGCATATTATTCCTGTATGATAAATTATAAAAGAAACGGTCACGAGCATATCTGGCTTTCAAAAAAAGCAGGTAATTTATGTTCTTACTAGGATTATTTCTAGAAATGAAAGCAACAACAGACCTTTCTTGTTAGGAGGCCACTCTAATTTGTTTGGGTTTTTTTTTCTCCTGATAAAGTAAACAGAGTGTATAAGTTTTATTACAAAGTAATTCTAACAAATTAGTAATGCTTTTCTTAAATTGACACTGATTTGGTAATGATTTACCAGAAATGCCTATTTACATGAATAAAGACAGATTATAATCTCATGACTAATAGGAGCTGTGGTAATTAACAGCTGCTTAGCTTGTATACATTTTATCCAGCTCTCAAAGTCTTGGTAGATGGCTAAAGCAGCCACAGCTGCTTTAAAAATCCGAGCTGAATTACTAGAATAATACAGTGAATTTAATATCATTTATGAAAATTATTTCTTTTCTGTTGTGCACTGATACAGATGAGTAAGTGATGTTACCTCCTACAAAAACATCTTCTGTTGATTGTGATTTGGTAAATAAGGGAAGTACTTATTTTTTTAATGTTAATTATTTTTTCTTTGGTAACCTCGTTCTCTCCCTTCCACAACCAGGAAAAGTGAACCCCACCCAGTGTGAAGCTGTAACGATGGTGGCAGCCCAAGTTATGGGAAACCACGTTGCTGTTACTGTAGGAGGTAGCAATGGACACTTTGAGCTGAACGTATTTAAGCCCATGATGGTAAGTTCATAAAGTTTTAAATATCTAGGACTTTTAAAGGCATTGTTTGTACAATCAGATAACTCAGGGTAAAAAAAAAACTCAGTGAGTATTCGGTCAATACAAGCTCCAGAGAAGCTGATAAAAATGTGATAACAAATTCTATTCTTTTGTATGGTAAATCCTTGTTACTTTGACAGGCAACTGGCAATGTTTTTTACATGAAACTGTCTTAAGAAGATAAGCTTTTATCTTAAAAATGTATGCTTATCATCAGTCTAAGGAAGCAGGGAGAGAGGAACACAGAGACAAAATTTTGTGCAAAGCCAAAGAGAATTTGTTATTTTAGCTAAAAGTGAGGATTTTTTTCTTTAGCAGCTATCAATTACTAATTTCTGTTACTGCTGAATACTGAAGGATTACATGCTTTTGGCAAGTGAGTTATGTAAAATTGTAAATGATTAGTCCCAGAATTCAGTATTTAAAATGATGTCTGCCTTCTACAGTGTGATCAGGGTACACCAAGACACATACTGTGTGCAAGATGTTGAAGGAATAGTACAGATGTTAGTGTAGGGATGATAGTTTAAAAAGAATGAAAGTGACTTATAAAAAAGATCCTAATATTCAATAGAAATAAAAAGAAAGTTTTTGAGATTTTTGTCATCTTGTTAGAAATAAGAGGCATGAGGGAAGCAGCCTGTCATCTTATTTTTCTACACAGCCTATACTGACTGATACTGCTTTTTTATTATGCTAGTAAGAAATGATTAAAAGAAGAAGAAATCTTGTAACAAAATTAGTATTTGTCTCTTCCTTACTGTGTCTGTTTAGGGTACTGTTTTTCTCCCCTCCATCTGAACAAAGTTTTTCTAATTATACAGCACCTGGTTTTGACAAAAAATCCTATTGAACGGCCAGGAGATGGACCTAGCAAAATATATTTTTTATAGAAATGGACACCTCTCCAAAAAAGAAGAGTGGCATGTTACAGGTTTTCAAAGTAGAGGACTAACGCCAGACGTTATCGTACTTTGTATTTTTAGATGTCTTCTCTGGATTGGTAGCTTGGGGGGGAAATGGCAATGAATCGCATGCCTTCATGTATTTTTTTACTCGGTTATTTGTGAACTGTTACAACACAATGATGATACATACGGAGGTCTTCTTAATGCTAGGAGTTCTTTCGTTATTGGATGCTCCTCACAAATTCCTTTAAAGAGGAGTGGCGGAGCTTACCCTGCCAAAGGAGGAGGCTCACTGTGCTCCATTTCTACAAACAACAGCCCATTGAAAAAGTGGATATTTGGGAGGGGGTGGCACTGGTTATGAACAAATGTGCCGGGCTGTGCTGGCATTGACGTCTGAATGTAATTGTTGGTATTTCTTTTTTTTTCTTTGTTAGATTAAAAACGTTCTAAACTCTGCAAGACTCCTTGGGGATGTTTGTGTTTCTTTCACTGACAATTGTGTGGTGGGAATCCAAGCCAACACCGACAGGATCAACAAGCTGATGAGCGAATCCTTGATGTTGGTAACAGCACTTAACCCCCACATAGGTAAGTTTAAGGCTGTCAAGAGCTTCTCAAAACTTTACACTGAAATATTTGGCGGTAAAACATTATTTTGCGCAAGTTTGTACTGTCACAATGTTTAGGAGACCAAGTCATGGCTCTGGCCAAAAAATAATTTATTTTAATGTCGCCAACTTAGTGGAGAAAAAGATGCGTCCTCCTTGCAGTTATATTTATATCTTTTTATATATATATAAAAAA
>VYZM01019138.1:8624-21692 GCA_013398915.1 Dromas ardeola
AAAAAAAAAAAAAAAAAAAAAAAAAAAAAAAAAAAAAAAAGGAATTTGAAGTCAGACAAATGCCAATGTTTATGTGTTTTCCGATGCTTCCTAAATGCAATTGCAACCTTCACATCTTTGTTGATCACGTTACTCTCACACTTATGTATAATGCTCATTCATTGTGTTTGGCTCTACAGTCACAGTGTGGTAAGATACTTACATATTTTTGGTGACACTATTTTAGCTCACCCATGTTTGGTTTTAAGGCAATCTCATATTGATCACATTCTGTTTATTGCACTTGTAATTTATAGGCATCACAAGGCTGAATGGTGCGAAGACTCTTGCATTGGTAACAATGGAGTATTGACATCTTGACTCTAGGATTAATTTAACTTTAAAAAGTTTATGTATTCAGTTTCCTGTTCTACTGTAGGTTTGTAATATGGTATGGAGCAAATCTTATCACCACTCTTTGAACCACTGTTTTTGTTCTGTAAAATACGTTACCTTCTTCTGCAGTAGAAGCTCTGAAGCTGAGTGTTGTAAACTCTTTGAAGATCAGAGATCATAAAATAATTTATTTGTAAGGACCCATAGAGGTCTTCTAATTCAACCACTTGCCCAAAGCAGGAATAATTTCCGAGTCAGAGCAGGTTTCTCAGAGTCTTGTCTAGTGAGTTTTGAATGTCTCCAAGAATGCAAGTTTGGCAGCCTCTCTGGGCGTCCTCTTCATGTAGAGAGCCACTCTTAAAAAATGGGGGGAGGTTACTTACATTTAGTCAAAACTTCCCTTGCAGCAACTCCTGTCAGATGCTTTTTGTCCCTTTGTTGTGCATCTCTGAGAAGATGATGCTCATTTTCTGTGTAACCGTCCCATTTGATAGTTGAAGACAGCACTTTGAGCTCCCTTACTGTTCTTTCTACAGCCCAGACAAATTCAGCTTCCATGTCCTTTCCTCACTGGCACATGCACAAGAACACTAACCATCTTAGAGGTCTTCTGTAAACTAGTTACTAGATAAAAGAACCCCTCAGCATCTACATTTTTTTTCCCAACTCGTGTGTCAACTGGCTTGAGCTAGATACGAACAGGTATTTGTGGGATCATCAATTGTCATGTCTTCAGCTCTGGTTCTGCTGGTTGTAGCTTAGTTTTGGCCTTTTCAGTAATTCCCTTAGAAATGTATGCTACAGTAAGAGAAAACAAAAACAAAAAAATCAATCAAACAAACAGACTAACCGCCACAACTTTCATCACTTGGCTACCCTAAGAAACTTTCTGTGATGAAAATTTTTGATTTATCAAAATTAAAACTAATATGGCTTCATGAAATAAGTCAATTGGAAAATATTAATTACATCCAGGAAAGGGCTAGAGAAAAAAAAAGTGACTTGAACAAACAACCGAGAGAGTTTCAATCTCTTCACAAATTCAAACCTGAAAAGTCTCAAGCAAGAATTTGAATAAGAAATACCAAATATATTTAGTTTGCAGAGAATCATAAATTGGTGTTGAAGACATTTAAAATCATATTGAGACGGTAGAGGTTTGTTGAGTTTTCTTTAATGTTCATAGAGAAAATAATTATGCACCAGTAGCAGTCTAGTATCAGAACAGAAGTAAAATTTCTGTTTAATCTTTTTAACACATTATACCTAGGTCTGATTTCACAGAATCACAGAATCATTTAATTTCTAAATTTTGTAGTATTGCGTATGAATAAAAAAGATCAAGAATTAATCACTTTCACAAAGTGTTCTGTTAATTTGCTAAAATGTCACTTCAAATTTAATACTGGACTGATTTATCAGTCTTCTAAACACTCTCATCTCAGTAATCTCTCATTTCCTAACTGATACTGAATATGTACACAAACATTCAGTTTTAACAGTTGTCAAAAACATCTACAATACTGAACAGCAAAATACATAATTAACAAATCAACAAAACATCTTATATATTCGTGTGTACCACCTATTGATATTTTTTTATTGCAATCTTCTACATTTAATAACTTAATCCTCACAAGAACTTGCCTGTTGGAGTTACGAATTTTCAGGGCACCACCACAATCTAGAATTTACTAATTTAATTTTGAATGAGCAAAGAAGTATGACATTTCAAAATAAGATTCACAGCATGCAATGTGTTAGAGAAGAGCCACCAAAACTACCCAATAGTAAATACTATTAAGCTTGGATGTAAGCCAAATATCTTTCATTATGTATATGCCTGATTCTGACTTCTAGAAAGGAACCATCCTCTCTCCCTTTACTTGAATTTTACTTAAACTTGTTCTTTTTTTGTGAACTATTGACAAAATTAGCCTGGAAAACCAACGCTGCATAACAGCTCCATGGCCAGAGCACTCCCTCAGGCAATGAAAAACCCAGCTACAGGTGCTGTTTCTGACTATGGAAATCTAAGCCCCTTATTTACACCAAAAAGATTGACTTAAATCCTTCCATTTAAAACCTCCCACTATCAGGGGAATATTCTAATGTGAAACTCTGAAGTTCACTCTCTAAAGAAAAAATAATTATTAATTTGAGAGGGTGCAAAATGTCTTAAGTACAACTATATCGCCAAATGGGAAGGAAATTCTTCTCAAAATGTGAGATACAGCTTTTAGTGCTGGGATTTCACTCTTACAATGAAAGACCTTGGCTGTTTCATAACAATTTCAATAACATCTCTTAGGTTCAACTTAGTTGTTTTGTGCATAGCAATTATTGCCTTGGGATCCTTTCCAAGAAGTGTCCCTATTTGACATACTAAGCATCAGGAACATTCACCCAGGAAAAATGTAAGATGTTGCATCAGAACCAGTTGGGCTGATTTTCTATGTTTCATGTCTATTTTACAAGTATTATTTTGTCAGACACAAAGCTGCTTAGACCTTTCACTAGCATAGATAGATAAAAAGTTATTGGTCTGGACTTGTAGTCATTGTGCAGAAGTTTGAACATGAGAGAGACACACTTCTTGGACCCTGGCAGTTTTCAGTATGAACAGGAACAAATATGTAGGCTTTGAGGAATTTTACTGGAAGAAATCTAAGCATCTTATCTACCACCAGGGTTAGGCAGCAGGTGAACACGTTTTTCCACAGTTACATTGTAGATTAAGTTCTTAGTGGCAGGTACATAATAGTACATGGTTACTTAACTTCTAAACGGTTATACAAGGCATAACGTCAGTGATCCTCTGCTGTGGATCTAGCCTTAAGACCTCAGAACAAGAGCAAATAGTAATGGGATATAACATTTTTCTTCAGACACTTTTCCTTTAGGTGATACTTTTGTTAACACACTAAGTAAATGTAATTTTGCAGTAATTCACCTTCTGCTTCTTTCATGATTTTTTTTTATTATGAAAATAAGAAATTCAATGTCCATGACAGTTATGTTACATTTTGTCTTTATTTTTACTTGCTTTTTTAAACTAATGACAAAATGAATGCTCCAGTTTTCATATTTGGTAATCTGATATACGGACATAACTCTGTACTTGGAAAATCTGAGAGGGTTTTGTTCTGCTAACAAAACCAGTCATGTTGAGTGGCATTTATAGACAATGGAAAGGAATAAAACTTTTTTAGGCCACAGAAGACATGGCCATTTTAGGAACTGTGAGATATCCCATATGGTCTCCAGCTGCGCTCCAGATTGTCTCAGAAGTCCGTTTTCATATCTACCAGTCCTATCCAAATATCTTGGCTGCCCACTGTCAGAAATGACACTAGAGTCTATTTAGGTGACAGAATTCTCAAAGAATTTATTAATCTTCATTGACTCTGCAAGAAGCTGAGGGAACTAAGTATGATGTACATAATGACACTATAAATGCTTAAATTAGGTGAAATTAATTTTACCGTGCAGAGAACATCAAATATGTGTTGCCTACAGACTGCAAGAAAAAACAACACACATTTTTTATCCTGGATGTACTCAAAACATTCTCACTCTAAATAAGATAATGTAGTCTAACTCAGAACTAGATATGTGTATTTTGCAATTATTCTAATTCATAATTAGATATACTTTTGGGGCACTTCGCTGGGGTGGTAAGCATACTGGTGCTCAGCCTGATAGCTCACTAAATTCTTGATATATTTTGTCTGCAATAACCAATGAGTAATTGCTTTGTATACACAAGTTGTGCATATCCTACTCGCCTGTATCTCTTTGTGCTTGGCTAAAGATTCCCCAACAAACTAATCCAAAAAGGAGCTGTAACAAAGCATATGATGCCTTGTCAGAAAACACAGGATATTCATTTTGGCTTTAATCTACCTTTCTAAATGAGTGCAGATATCCTACGGGTCCTGCATCTTACTTGCCAGTGCTCTGAGGGTGTCACAGATGCCATAAGGACCAATAAAAATCACTAGATACCTACATTTTGGGAAGTAAATCCCATCCTAAATTTTAGATCTGAGCTACTAAGTCTGAGATCCTTTTGTTTCCAAATGAAAGAGGCATCACTCATGCATAATTCACCTCCTGTTAAGAGAGTTATATAAAACAGGGAAGCAGAACTGCTGTATCAAAGCATGTATGTCTATGTAGTCATCCTAAGAAGTCTAGCTCAGTCTTAGACATCTAGGATGTAGTTATATAGTAATGCTTTGCAAATCCACTATGTTTTCATAACTAATTGTGTTATTTTGATTATAAACATAAATATTACTGTAAAAATAATAAAAATGAAAAAGCTGAAATACAGCTAGTGTGACTTTTCTCTCGAGACAATTATTTTATTAATTTAACAAATTTGCTGATAGTTTGTCAATTGCTAGTGAACATAAGAAAAGGTTTTAGAACCTTATCTGATAAGAATATTACATTTTCTCATGTACAAAATTTCCATTTTTTTCCAATTTATTTCTCTATGAGCTGACATGGAAATCACCAATGAATTCTATTGAGTGATTCATTGTAAGTTTAGTGGGGGTTTTGTGCTGTGGGTTTTTTTTTGTTTTTTTTTGTTTGTTTGTTTGTTTGTTTTTTTTCCTGGGAACTCTAAATGTCCATGCTTTCCTTTTAAGCAACTGAATTCTTCCAGTTGTGAATTTGCTACAGTACTATCTCTTTATGAGTTTCAGATCTCATGAGAGATCATTAGACTCTTGAGAGATACTAATGTCTCAAAAACACTGTAAACAATGCCTTTTCAACCTTGATTGCAGTTTTTGTATTCCCTGATTAATGTTTGTGCACTGAGATAGATTAAGAATATAAAAGGGAGAAAAATATTTGAAAACATGGTCTTGATCAACAAATTCTTTCTAAATGTCTTGTGAATATGGTAATAATGAGTAAAACTTCTTTCCTTCTTTCTTTTCAGTTAAAATTAAGTAAATCTCTGAACTATCATCACTGACAGATAAGACAACATGAAATGACAATTAACTTTTAAAGAATAGTGTTTTGTAATAAAATTTGTACACAGGGTTGAAATACACTAGCATAGAACGTTAGCTCCAAAAATGGTATACGTTTTGAACCAGCAGGGTATCCTGAACATTTCTGTTTCATTTGTAAATTTCATCTTAGCCCATTGAAGGAGATTAACTTGGATCAAATTTCCAGCCTCTTTACAAGAACAAAACACCATCAACATGACAGAAGAACTAGTGATTGCATAAACAAGAGAATATCTGCAATGATCCTACTATGTTATAGGTGTAAGAAACATTTCAGTTCATTGCTGGATGGTAGATGGCCTCTGGAGATAAGAGTGTCAGCTTAAAAGATAATGACATTTATAAACTCACCAAGCCAGTACACAATACTCATTGTTACAGTAGGATATGCTTTTTCCAAAGCATTACAAAAAAGACGCTGATGGCTTCATTGAATGTTGAAAAACACGTGTTGTGTTTGCGTTACTGTGCCCTCAGGTAATGTGAAGGGAGATGCAAACCCAGCTGCACAGCCTGAAGCTGGCCTCCAGCATAAGCTGTTAGAGCTGTGACCTCTGTATGGCAGGCAATCCCACAGGCAAAAGAGACGAGTGAAAGCAAGAGAAGGGGGAGCAGGTAGAGGAAAGCTAATATTATAGATTATTTTTAAATACCCTGTTTAAGTACATAAGCAGACTGTATTATGGAAAAGACAAGAACTAGCTAAGACTTGGGTGAGTGAAAGAGGCTTTTAAACTGACCGCCATGGTGAAAGTGTCAGTAATGAGGAAAGACAGAACAGAAAGGGAAAGATGAGTTGTAGTTGTCAAAGATAAAAATTTAGGTCTCATCACAATATAGCACAGGGTCAGTGGTATAGAAACAAAGAGGGAGAGGCATTTTAAATTGTAGTAAAAAAAATCCTAGCAACTTCCTGCCCATCCCTAGACAGAATGTTTTGGACATAAAAAGACTCTAAGGTAAAAAAGTATCCGAGCAGATAAAAGTATTTCTTGAATTCTCTAGAAGTATAGGCTCCTGCTACACAACATGAAACAGAGAAAAAAATTATCTGCCTTTTTTTAATTACCTATAAATATAGCTATGTTAGTAATTGTCTGATAACTCATCCCTAGTGCTTCTTTCAGTTCGTCAAACATTTGTCTCATCTGGTCCTGAACTTTCAGCTGTTGCTCTTCAACCAGACGCCTATTCCCAGCAGACAGTACAGAAGTTGCATTTGCTAGGTAAGCAAAAAGAGCTGAAGATATGTATTGAGCTTATGTCAGAAATCATATTTATACATTGAATATCATATCATCTAAATATAAATGAGAGGACTGATTCTGTAGTACCCGAAACTGATGCTGGGAGGATATTATCCACTCACAATCTTCCTTTGAGATCTCATCAAAAGGAAGAGTAAAGCAATTAAGTATATCTGCATTTTCCCCATGCGAAATACCGTAAGATGGGTGGCAGATGGTGGCAACAGCTTTCAACAGGTCTCACAAAACTAATATAGACATGTGGAGACCGACCATTGTCTGGTTTACATTACCATTCCTCCACTGCAGTCTGTTGACCTCTGACATTTACACAATTTGAAGTTTTCTCCATTCAGTCTTAAGCTGAATGTATTCTTCTGTTTATGACATTTTTAATGATAAACTACCCTTAAATATTTCATACATTTTCTGAAATTTATATTACAATCAAATGTTTATGACTTATTACCATCAGTTTAACTACCTTATTCTTTATTGACCATAAATATTAAAACCATTTAACATACACATTTTTTTTTTTTTTTTATTTCTCATTCTTTTTTGTCTGTTTTCGTTTTATGGTTTTGCAGTTTTTTTCTTTAGAAATGCAGCACAGTGATGTGCCATATCGAATTAATTCGAAAAAGAAAATCCCTATAAAATCCCCCAATTTAGAAAAATACAGTAAAAATTTAGTTATGAATTAAATATCACGTTCTGACTATCTATTTCAAAGGAACAGAAATGCTCTCATATTGTGTTCCTTTGCAGTTATAAAATGAATAAATGAGATTCGAAAACTCACCTTTTCATGAGGTGTACCATAGAAAATATAACATGTTAGTACCATTTAAAAAGTGAATCAAGAAGTAATTACATATCTGAAAATCACAGTTTAGTCTCCATTATTCCAGTCTTTCCTAGAAATAGTGAAGAGATAAAAAACCAGTCTCAGTCCTTATTGATTATCCTTTCACTGTTTCATTTATAGATATTTGCCCAAATTTTTACATGTTTCAGAAAAACACCGTGCTATTGTGTGTTTATGATTCATAAGCTTGGTTTAGGAGTCTAAATTAGTCTAAATTAGCTAATTTAGGAGAAAATTTAGCTTAAACCTATTACAGTGCTAATGGAAAGACAGACACCTCTAGACAGCGATTCAGAAGTGTTAAGCATTACTTCGGCTCTAAATTACTCATCTCTTATCAATGATCGCATTCATAGCTTAGCTCCCATTTTCTACTTCCTACTCCCTAGTTTAGGCATTTCAGATAATGTTCAGTCAGACACATAAGTGCTATAGCTCATAGCTATTGTGCCCTTCAATGCATCTGAGTTTATTTCCCATGGAATTATCCTATGGAAATCAAAATATGGGAGGCAACTGGGACTGTGGGGTCTCAATACAGAGATGGGAACTACTCCAGCCCTGAAACTAGAGTGCTTCCAAACAATGTTTAAATATGATTAATATTGGTAGCTTAATTTCTGGGGCTTTAAATGTTCCTAAATTTGTTCATGAATTTTCATAAATAATTGAAACTATGACAATCATATATATATATTATAGCGAGCTCCAAACTTTTAAACTAGGAATATATCTTAATCTACCTCAAATAGTAAATATTTTTAAGATTGTGACAGTTGGCCAGTACTGTTTTATGACATTTATAGAAACAGTGAACTACAAGTAATATTGTAGAGGAAGAAAAAGTCAGTATACTAAAAGCTATAAGGACAAAATAAGTTCTTCCCAAAGGAAAGCACAATCTGCTAGGAGCTTCTTTGGGGATCTCTCTGTCCTTTTCAGTTAAGGTACTATAAAATTGAGAAGGACTATTGATCTTCAGTTTGAACAGGAAAGACCCTTGGATTTTTAAGCAAGCACAGCAGAGGGAAGAGCCATGGATTATTAACAAGAAAAAAAAGAGGGTAGGTACTCACAGGACAATCAAAACAGGATTCTAAATGCATGGTTATGACTTAATGAATCAGTACCACTTAAACAGGCTTAGTATTTTAATGTATATAATGCCATTCTGTAATTTAAGGCCATTTAATCCAAATTTTCTTCTAACCAAGTCAGATTTTTTGAATATTTGAATGGGTTATGCTTTGCAGTTACATTTAATTGAAAACTGAGAAAAAAATATTACTGCCTTGAATAGCAACTAAAATGTTCATATATCTTCTTCCATGTCGTCACATTACAGAATAACAATAGCCAGAAAATTTGCAATTGTCAAACTATTTTATTATATTTTGGCAATGGAAGTACGCTATTCAAAAGAAAAAGTTAGAGCTGATCAAAATACAGTAAGTCTTATGTAATATCTTGATCTTTTGAGGGATATACTAATCTTACTTAATTTTTAAGGGGGTTTTGGGTTTTTATTGTGGGTTTGTTTTTTTTTTTTTGTTGCTGTTTGTTTGTTTGGTTTGGTTTTGTTTCCTCCCCCCCAAAAAAAAAGGCAGGAAGAATTGTTCTTGTGCTTTTTTTCCTTTTTTTTCTTCTATAAATTAATAAAAATATGAAATAAAACTTTTATTGGCCTGCCCCTGTCCATTTGACTAACAGTAGAATATTTCTTTATTAAATACACCAATTCAATAATTATTAGCTAGTACTGTGAATGCAAGAAAGATGGATGGGTAGTGTGCAGAGCAAAACTGCTACAAAATGTATTAATTTTGGTGAATTTAGTGACATCTTCTTTCTTCTGATTTTGGAACTAAAACAAAAAAAAACAAACAACAATAAAAAAACCTCTAAAAGTAGTTGATTTTTATTACATAGCAGTTCTTTTTCTTTTTGGTTTACAGTTAATTTTTCCTCTCAGTCACAACAACGAGCTTTGTCGTTTCATTGGTAAGGAAAATTTTGAACCTTCATCTTATGGTTAACTTTCTAATTTTCTTTGCATTCATCTGTGCTAAACTGAAAGCTCAGGATAAAGGCTCAACCATATCCACATTTGAAAATCAAAATATGTTATTAACAATTTATTAACTGCCTTATTTCATTAACTTCATTGCTTTTACCCCTTAGAGAAAGGCAGTTGGGAACAGTATGAAACCTACAATTAGTAGCGAAAAGTTTTGACTCAGAGTAGATTTCAATTTACTTTGAAGGTGTGGAAACTGATTCACATAAAGTTTGATTTGATACTTCAGGACTCTAGCATATATCTGTAATATATACTTCTATGTATTATTTTGAAATTTTTGCAGTGTTAGTAAAATTGAAAGGTAAAAATTAAAATTGAGATGACACAGCAAAAAATAAAAGGTATTTTATTCGTACCAACTAGAGAAGCACTGGTAAGTCCTTTTACATGCTATAGCTCCTTATCCAATCTTTCTGACCAGTTTCACACGCAAGAAATCAAGGGAAACAGATATATGATTTAATCGTTCTGTCTCATTTCCTGTACAAGGAGACTCACTCTTTTTCAAAAAGATATACGGTTATAAAATCAAGCTATTATTATTAGTGGGAATTATTCTCAAGAAAAATGACTTTTTCCTTTCACTAATCATAACCATATCTAACATAGGACTTGAAACTTGACTCGTTTTGATCAAACTAATTTTACCTCTTAACACTCTACAAACTTTCAGCCATACTTCTTTAACAGAACATTGATGGATAGGCAGAACAAATGCCTTCAATAAAGCAAATTATTTTACGATATTTATTTTTCTATTGGCTGTTACTGAAGTGGAGTCTGAAAAAAAATTACCTATAATGTTGGGTTGTCTGAAAATGATCTTAATAAGCGTAAATAGTTGTACAGTCCCAATATCTATATGTTATTTATAAGTATTGAACACCATTTGCTTTTTATATTCTGAATCAGTCCACCAAGACCATGCATTTACATAGGAAATTGTCATATCTATAGAAATAATAAGAAAGAATTGTGGATTATTTTTTTAATTTATATTGCTTTTTAATCTGTAAAGTACGCTCAATTAATTTTCCCTACTATTATGGGAATACGACATTTACATCTGTTTAATGGAGATGTAATTCATATTGATTTATGTTCTTAAATTTAGTCTGTCAGAGCTGTCAACACTGTTATGTGGAAGATTCTTTGCAAATGTTACTAAAGTTAAAAAGGAGACTGGGAAATGGTCCAAAATACAAAGTACTTCCTTAAAAACAACCAAGGCCAGTATATTGTCCTTAATGTGAACTGAAGTAGGAAAACATCAGTTTCAAGCAATACAGCGCCTCTGGTAACAAAAGAGAAAATTACTTTGTGAAGTCAGTTGCACGTGTTTTAAAAAGTTCTGGTAATAAAATACTTGAAACAGTATTACTTATGACAAGGACTGAAAAGCAGGACAGTGGTTGGAATGAAATTCAAGGAAGGTAATAGACAATAATAAAAGAACAAAAGTGCAGAGCAGCCAAGACGTAAGGTTAGCAAACTCAAGTCACAGGAATCACACACAGAATCACAGAATGGTTCGGGTTGGAAGGGACCTTAAAGATCATCTAGTTCCAACACCCTGTGCCCTGAGCAGGGACACCTCCCGCTAGACCAGGCTGCTCAAAGCCTCATCCAGCCTGGCCTTGAGCACTTCCAGGGGTGGGATATCCACAACCTCCCTGGGCAACCTGTTCCAGTGCCTCACCACCCTTACAGTAAAGAATTTCATCCTGATATCCGATCTAAATCTACCCTCTTTCAGTTTGAAGCCGTTACCCTGTGTCCTGTCATTACACTCCCTGGTAAAGAGTCCCTCCCCATCCTTCCTGTAGGCCCCCTTCAGGTACTGGAAGGCTGCTATAAGGTCTCCTCGGAGCCTTCTCTTCTCCAGGCTGAACAACCCCAACTCTCTCAGCGTGTCCTCATAGCATAGGTGCTCCACCCCTCTGATCATCAATATGTTATGGTAAGAACAGAAATACATTTTTGATACATACTGCCTTCTATAAGAAAATACATGCAGAGAGATTGCACAGGTAGCCAGATAGAAATGGTGCAATTCAAGGCATTTATCCATGTTATAAAGCTGTCAGCATCCTTGTATTTCAGCAATAAATGGCACCAAAGCTCATCTGGCTTTTCTCTGACCACCAGGGTGGAAGTGCTCTATTCCATTTTCCTGCCACAACACAGCCCTCAGCAGAGTGCCTATGGCTGTCGGTTAGAAAACATTGGGGAAAAGTAGGTATTTAGTTGTTTTGGTGTTCTGGGTTTTTTGGAGTTTTTTTTTTTTTTTTGGTTTTGTGGATCTTAAATACCTCTTTGCTACTTGTTTGACATACTGTAGTGCACTGACAAGGAGAAGATGTTTGAAATAACAGTGAGCTTTTATGCTAAAAAAACAGTTTAAACCTATGAATTTTTCTACGCCCAATATTAAAGTGACACGTATGTGTTATGATTTATAAACTTTGTACAATTTTCATCTAAAACTACTTGGTAATTCCTAAATTAGAATGAGAAGTTATCTCTTATTTCATGGCACTGCTATTGTTATATGTGGTTGTGTTGGTACACACAGTCCTAGCCTCAGCAAAAAGGAAATGTGAAAAATGTATTTCAAAGTGTGAAGTAACAGTGGATTGACTGATTAGTAAAAGAATAGGAACTTGTTTTATTTTAATGCTTGCAATTTGAGCCATTTTTATGATATCATTGATCTATCGGAAATCTCTGATAAATCAGTCTGATAAATCTGAGATGTGTTTGTAAGGCACAGACCAACATGATGCTTCATCCCCGTGAGACCTTGAAAATGCTAGGTTACATTTTAAAAAAAAAAAGCTCACTACAACTTGTTTCAATTATTATTTACACTCACTGTAAGATTGTGATCTTTTTTAATAGTTTAAATTTTTCCTGGTTCAGCTTCTAGACGTTGAATCTTGCTCTGTCATGCTGTTAGAGTCTAGAATTTCCACAATTTTCATTCCTTTAGGAAGTATTTATACATGATCATTGAATTCTGTAAATATTATTCTGAAAACTACAGAAACTGAACTTCTTCAGTCTTTAGGATATGTTTTCAAATGTCTTCATGATACCAATAGCTGTTCCATAAATACTTTTCCATTTTTTCAGTGTCCTAAAGTGCAAACAACAGTTAATTACATAGTCACATTTTCTTAAAGACCATCTCATTATGAAATAATTATTGAAAAGCATTAAATCAGCTTACTGAAAAAGGTTATTAGATGTAGGACAATCTCTCTTTTAAGAACAGGGAGAATGTTAAAGACTTGTATTGCCTGAGGCAAGGATCTGTAGGAGCAGGCAGAAGTGTCTCCTGAGTTACCCTATTTAAAGCTGCCCTGAAGAATGCTAATTCTACTTTTACTTCCTCCCTGCTTCAAGAAAAATATCACACATTAAAAAAAAAAAAAAAAAAAAAAAAAAGCGAAA
>VYZM01019138.1:21708-58606 GCA_013398915.1 Dromas ardeola
TAAAAAAAAAAAAAAAAAAAAAAGAAAAAGCGTATACTGCATATTCTGGAGAATCAATTTGAATTTGGTCTTGTGGTCCAGAAATGCTGGATTCTTGTAGCATCAGTTGATGCCGTTTAAGTTCTTTCCTCTCTTCCCTAGATCCTGCCTAAATACATGCTGCTGTCCTTGTCTTTGCTTTTATCATCCTTCCTTCTTCCACGCGACTTTGGCCTGTGTTTTACCTATGCCCTGCTTTCAGTCCTGATTCTGAGACCATTTCTGTGCTTCCATTCACTGTTTTCCCCACCCTCACTCTCTTCAGTGCCACTTCTTGACTTCCATATATTTTTTTCTTTATTCTTTCTCTTTCCGCAGCCTTTCTCTCTCTGCCTTTCCTCTTTGACTATGAAACAAGAGCCTTTTACTCTCCATTTGTCTGTGAAATGGCAAGAAAATAGTGATAATCATTACACTGTCTTATTCACTGGAAAATTTATTTCAAAGTAAACATTCTGGACCATTTTCAGAACTGAATATAAACCTATTGTAATAATTTAAATATTGAGTTTTGTGGGAGTTATCACTGAGTACTTGAAAATCATTACAGATCATCTAATTCACAGCCTCGGCAAGACAAATCATACTGGTAGAAATCTGACAGGCATGATAAAATATTGTTTGAGAATCCAGATTTCTATGGTGCACAGGATAATCAGTGATCCGAAATATTCTACAAATACTAATCATCAAGACTTTCCTGTATATCTACTGTCTTCATAGTGTTCGAGCAGAATGAAACTACAACTAGTCTTGTCACTGTGAAAGTCACAGCAGTCCACTGTACTCTATTGTCTAAAGAATAAACCAGAAATATTTTGTAGCACTGGAAACTCAGTTATGACATTTTGGTAAGTTTAAAGAAATATCAATTCCATTACTATATTTTTTCAATATTTCTGAAAAGAAAAAAGAATTTATTATGTGTTTTAGGGGTGGTCTTGATACTTTCCCACAAATAATGCAAATATGTTTTCAAAGAGTACTTCACCATAAAATGAAATTTCCAAAGGGAAAAAAAAAAAAAAAGCCCAAAGTTTCATCACTCTGCCAAGAGGTCACTTTGATAGCCACTTATTTTTCAACGAAGGGGGAAAAAAGAACCCAAAACCCAAGGCTGCAAATATTTTTTTTTAGTGAATATATTGCATGTCAAAGAATGTCTGACATCCACCTCCAATTTTACTTGAATAGACTAATTTTTACCTTCTACTTTTTAACAGCTGTTGTAGCATCCAATGGAGCTGTAGACATATAAGCATAAAAAGGTACACAAAGAAAGCCTCTCACTCCATGTTCCAGAAATTGATTTAAATAGCAATTTTGAATAAAATTCAATTAACCTATGTTAAATTCAAATGTCATATTTGCAACATTTCTAAAAGAAAAAATACAGACTGTTTTATAATCAATGTGCAAAGATACCCACTGATGTCTACTAAGTTTTTCCCTTAGCCTCGTTTTTCTCTATATGTTGTTTTACTCTTATTTCCTTTCCAACCCTTTCAATATTTCTTTGGCCTGCTGTAGTTCTTATTGCTAATAATATAAAATATGCGAAAGTTCACTTAGATACTTTATTCATCACAAATTTTCATCCCGGAAATTGATGGTTCTTGTCTTTATTGCAGGCACTCAAGTACATTTTTATTGTCTCAATCCATTCATGAAAGAAAAGTCTCATCTCACTTCTTTAGCAATAATTTGCAGCAGGCAAGCAGCATTATTAAGAAAGATAAACACAAACACACATATATAGAGATTTTTCAGAAACCAGTTTTATCTGCCAAGACTATAGAGCTCATCACTGGGAACGAAAAGCTCCCCTTTCCCTCCCTCTTCCCAAAAATCAGGTTACTGTAAACAAATAAGCACATCATAGAATCATAGAATCATATGGAAGGGACCTTAAAGATCATCTGGTTCCAACCCCCTTGCCATGGGCAGGGACACCTCCCACTAGACCAGGTTGCTTAAAGCCTCATCCGACCTGGTCTTGAACACTTCCAGGGATGGGGCATCTACAGCTTCTCAGGGCAACTGTTCCAGTGTCTCACCATCCTCACAGTAAAGAATTTCTTCCTCATATCTGGTCTAAATCTCCCCTCTTTCGGTTTAAAACCATTTCCCCTCATCCTATCGCTCCACTCCCTGATAAAGAGTCCCTCCCCATCTTTCCTGTAGGCCCCCTTTAGGTACTGGAAGGCTGTCCTAAGGTCTTCCCGTAGCCTTCTCTTCTCCAGGCTGAACAACCCCAACTCTCTCAGCGTGTCCTCATAGCATAGGTTCTCCACCCCTCTGATCATCTTTGTCGGCCTCCTCTGGACCTGCTCCAACAGGTCCATGTCCTTCTTATGCTGAGGACTTCAGAGCTGCATGCAGTACTCTCACACCCTCTTCTCCATTTCAGCAATAATTTCAGGTTTTGTCTCAAGTATATATACTTCTAAATAGTTTTTAAAGTACAAAAGAGAAATCTAGATCCATAATAAAGAAAACAGAGATTCAAAAGACCTCAAGATTTTGTTTCAGATCTTCAGGGATGTCAGTTACTAACGTTTGTTCTGAAGGTGGTATCCATAGGAAAAAAACATTTAAGTGTTAAGAACTAAAGCATATTAGCGTAGGCTTAATGACACACTAATGGCTTTGCATGAGTTCCTAGCTGATTTGAAACAAAGGCAAAGGAATTCTGCATCTGCTCTGAGCGCATGTCAGGATGCAGTATGTTAAAATATGCTTAGAAATAGAAGCTGCAAGAAAAAAATCCTCAAATATCCAAGGCAGAAAAATTTTGAATAAGCTGTAAATTAGCTCTTGAAGGTGTTCTTTAAATGTCTTTAATTTCTTATTTTATTTATTTTCCTTTCTTTTTATATCTGGGAGGATGTACAGATATACAAGTCTAAATACATGTGCAACACAAAAGGATGAAGGTGAGAGGTGGGATTCAGCTCTCCTACTTTGCATATCAGTGAGTGAGACTTCTCACTCACCAGAATTAGCCTGGACTTCTTTGTAGTCAATAGAGAGAAACTGACAACTCCAGAGGGCGATTTTTCAAGACTCATAGATACCTACTTAAGGATTTCTTCAGTAAATGAAAATTTATCAAATGTTTTCTTGTACTTCACAACATATGGAGATAGATCACAATTAAATAAAAATATTTTTCTGTATATCGTAATAATATTCTGTAAAGCTGGATACACTAGCAATGAAAATGAAATACAAACATGCTTATATGCTTTTTCTGGTTTGGTGTTTGGAGATCAGGCATCATGATCTACCTGTGTAGAAGTAATTCTATCGCTGTGAAATGACCAGCACGATTGGAGCTTTGAATTTTTGGGTTTAGAAAGTTAAGAGAACTTAAAGCAGGTGTCTGTATTTCAGTACAGTATAGATTCAGCAGACATTAAAAGAAGACACTACTCCAGTTTGAAATAAAATTAATTAAAATAAATGGAAACAAGATAATCTCTCTGCTAGTACAGTGTAACCTGAGAGACATAGCTGGTGAACTGTTGATAGCACCAGAAATTTTGAGAAATTCAGAATCGTGGATCAGCAGCTCATGAAGGAGCTGAAGTTAAATCTGGAAATGTATTTGATTCTGGAAAAATAAATGACACAGCTGTCATTCGTCACAGGGAAGCAGTTTACCCTATCTAGACAAGAACACTCTAGGTGTGCTCCTGCACCTCTAAATGACCATTGTTGGCGCTGTTGAGCTCAGTGAAAAGTACATCCTTCTGCCTGAAAAAAAGCAGGAGAGAAATCTACCGTGAAAAGGAAGGAGAAGAAGCAAAAGGCGATTGAGTAAAAAGTTGAGATAGACCTGAACACAGGACATTTATTGTTCTTGGACCATGAAATGCATGACTGATTCTGGCCTAAGAACTTTATCCGTAAGATATCTCAACATCTATATAAATGCTAACATTAATAGATAACCCTGAAAAACCCTTTGTGCGTCCTATCTTCTGTTCCTCTCAAATGATTTGGGAACTTTGGAGCATTTATTGAAGAGGTTTTGCAGAAAACCTTCAAAATTCCTCCCCAGGAATGGCCTTCTTAACACAGGACGTGTTCAGATGAGAAAAGGACTCACTATCATGTTCAAAAACTCCGGTGTAACCTGAGGATCGGCGACACAGTTGTCCTTATTCCTACTCTGCAGGGCAGGGGATTTATTCAGGGCAAAGGGGTCAGCTGTGGCTTTCTCTCTTTTTTTTGTGGTGGCAAGCTGAAAATTTAATGGTAGTGTGAAAATAATTTGGTTTCTGGACGTTGGAGAGGCAGAAAAGTCCCATCACTATTCTTCGATGGGCAAGACTGTCCTGTTAATGCATTCTTTTTCTACTGCTTCCACATACAGTAATAAAAACTTTTCCTGTCTGTTTAGGCCTACAGGACTGGCAAGAGAGGGAGGTGTGATTTTTTTCTGTCTCCTAATTACTTACATCTTGGTGGCAGATGAGGGACTCTAGCAATAGTTTGGTGGTGGAGTCAGCAAATACTTGGTAAAGAGAAGCAAGACTATCTTAGAACAGCAACAAAAGCCAAAAAAAAAAAAAAGTTTGAAAAAGTCTATCACCTTTTGTTCTTGGCTCAGCAAGAGCCTTTTGGATTCCACTTGCTGTTTCGCCTTCATGTGTCTGACAGCACACGTCATCAAGCAAACAACAGTTACATCAGTTGGGGATGAAACCCCAGCATGCTTCACTCTCCTCAGTTATGTTTATTCAAGGAAAAGAAAGACCAAGAAATTGTAAAAAAATACCAAAATTGGAAATTTTGTAATAAATAAATAAAGTTGAACTCAAATTAAGCTATTTCTCTAAGTTTCTGGTAAAACATATATCATTCCAGAAATATGACACATTGGCCATCCTAGCATATGAGATTGAAAAAGATGTAAAAGGAAAAAAATCTATCATACCAGAAAATAACGCATAAGTAATTTTAGATTAGAAAAGATGAGAGAAATAATTCAGCACCTTTCAAAGTTTTGGAAGGTCTAGATGAGATCTGAAAAGGTTAATTAGTATCCAAGTTGTTCCTGTACAATAGAATTTTTTCATTTTTATTGTAACTCAGTGAGTTGTTTCAGAAACAAACAAATATAAATCTACCATTAAATACTGTATAATCAGCATAAGACAAAGCCCTGTTTTTGCCTGGGGTGATACACAGATAGAATACTAGTTTCATACATTACCGTCAGAGTGGATCTCACAGATACTCCATAAAAAGACCTTAATAAATTCAGTCAGGTCTGGTGACCAGTTTGTCACTGGATAACACAGAATAAAGCAGCATAAGAAACAGAGTCTAATTCTCTGCAATAAATGTCTTTGATCTTGAGTCTTTCTATGCCAGATTTTATAAGGGCTACTATACCTTTTACTATTTTATTTCATCTTTTTTTTTTTTGGTTCGTTTTATTTATGTATTTCACGTATTAGCTGCAAGAACAGATTATTTTAATTCTCTCTGTTACAGTCTGCTGAGTACAGTTATCTCCAGATTACAGCATGTCCAAAACTCCTCAGCTCATCTTTTAGCCTTCAGTGTTAAGAGACAGCCTATTAGTACTATCTTTGAAGATTTATAGTGGCTTTCTGTTTCAACTAAAATTATCTGCAAGATACTAATTCTATTTGTTGAGTCATTAAATGAACTTGAATCCTCATCTCTGAGATTCTGGCAAGCATATACCATGCTAGGATCTTTACCCTCTGATCAATGTCCTGTGAACTATATGTCTGTCAAATGGAAAGTCTATGACTAAAATTTGTTCTTATCTCTCTTCTTCCTTCTTCTCTATTAGGTTTTTTTTTGGAGTTTTTTACATTTGTCTATCTTCTATCTATAATTCAAATGTACTAGATAAACTTAAGACAGCTTCATATTTTGCCTTTTATTTACATTTTTTTAAATTAAAAAGTAAAATAATTGGACAGAAAATATGAAGCTGACAGTCCTATTACTTAGAGGATTTCCATTAAAATACCATGTCAGATCAAAAACTCCCACTGTTTTCAGAAATGCCTTAATTCTTATTTTTATTCACCAGTTTTTAAGGGTCTGTGAGATTTTATTTACATACCTGAAGGGGACACTCAAGTCTCCCCATTTCATATTATCCACCAAACAGCTGTCCAATGGATTTTTTTTTATTATTTGAAAATACTAGATTCCTCTGTGTAACTGATATTAAAATAGCTCTCATTTGAAGTGAATGGAGATTGACCTTTAAAAATTTAGGCCATAATGTAAGATATTAATTTATTTAAATATATTGATACTATTTTATTTTGCATAATATTGTAAAGTTCAGAGAGGAATTTGGTTGAATGAACTTTTTTTAAAATATAACTAAGCCATAGTTTATAGAAGCTTAGGCTCAAAACAGCTCAGAAGAGTATCAATAGTCAGTTAACTAAATGTATAGAAGGGAATGGAAAAAAAAATATTTGCCCAACATCATTTGATAAGCTTGTTTTCACTAAGGAGGAAAAAAATTAAACCAGAGTTTCAGAGTCCTCGCATATTCTTTATTGAGTTAATTATTTTAAGTCTGTTTAAATGAATTGGGAGGGAGGATAGTACTTAAAAAAAAATAATTGCCTAATATTCATGTGTAGGAATATATCAAAATACTTTTGGGATACTATTTCATGGGCTGTAATTAGCTAAATCACAATTTCTTCACACTCATATCACTTGTAACATTATCACGGTCACTAAGACCCTAAATATACTCTACCAACTTCCTTTATTGCTACAGTAATTTTCCTAGTTTCTTATCTTTGGTGTTAAAACACTCTACTCTCAAAATTTTTTTGTCAGGTAATAGAATTACATATTCATGCATCACAAGACTTTTATTACTTGCTACACTTCTATGCCAAAACCAAATCTCTTTCACTTCTGCTTTGCCAGTCTACATAATTTTCAATCAGCTAGGCCTGTCAAAAGTCTTATTACTTCAAACTTTCACCACTATGAGCACTACAAAACTTTTTTATTGTCAAGTATGAAATAAGTGGACTTCCATTTAACTATGAAATAGACACTGTTTCTTTAGGTTTCAGCTTTGTTTTTCATATTAATTTAATTCATCAGACTACTACACTATATTTTGAAAATTTTATTTTACGTTTTTCTTTGTTTCTTTTTTATTTTATTATTTCAGCCACCTTTCCTGTCCTAACCCTATATAAACAAAACCTGTCCATAGGAGAGCTTAATCTTTCTGTAAATATTTTACTACACTGTACTTTACTATGGCTGCTGCTTTAGTCTTTTCATATATGCCTGCTTTATATAGATTTTACGGTTTTCCTCTGAACTGGAAATACTGTTGAATTCATTATAATTTCAGGCTTGATGATACACCCACCATTGTCTTTGCACCTATTGACTTCACCAGTAGTTCTACTGGTTGAAATGATTAAATCTGTGTTTTTGTTTTACACTTGATTTATCTGGTATTTAACCTTAATTTCCAAATGTATATCTACTACTTGCAGCAGAAAGTTTCCACAGGAAACCAGCCACAGGAGGAACCTTCTGTGTAGGCTATTACTGCATCCTGGAATATAAAAACTACTCTCAGCCTCCATGAATGTGGCAAAACCAGACCTAGGTATGCAGGGGCTTTCTACATAGCTCTGTTCCCAAGAGATTTTTGCAGCTACTATATTCCCTTCACACCCTCTGTATCATGTTTAACGAGGGCTCACAGAAAAGTTTGGATAAATGGCCTCTGGCAGTATTTATCTGTGAAAAACTAGAGTCATTTAGGGGAGGTTACCACTGAAAAATGACACTATATAATTTACAGAGCTTTAAACTTTAAGGGGAGGAGGGGAAGAAGGACAATGGAGAATTTTTATTATTGTAACTAATTCTAAATTCAAGGAATATTTGATATCATTTTAATCCTGTACCCTTCAAAACATTCCACATGATTGCAAGATAATGAAAGTAATGAGCACCAGAACTATAATAATGTTATAATTTTTTTTTCAATGGTAGAAGGAACTGTGCAGCTGAGGACAGACAAATAAGTTGTCTACAGCCAGATAGGAAAATACGTTGAATCATCCAACTTCACAGATGTTTAAAAAGTGATTGCAAAGGCTGCAGATGGAATTAGGTTTAGCTCTTATGTTCACTACTTTTTATTTGGATTTGTAATCATCTAATTAGTAAGAAAAAAATCAATTTACATGGAATCCTGGCCCCTTGGACAGTTTACCTGGTTTTTCATTGCAGAATAAGAAAGATTAAATTTGACTAAAGAAAGAATGTAAGTTTTCTTTAGAATCCGCATAGAGAAAAGGAAGTCTGCTAAGAGGGACCCATTCTACTCAGGTCAGGCACTATCCCCTGTCCGTTAGCTGTATAAGAAGCCCTGACTGCGTTTCTCCCTTCCAGCTTCCACACCTGTATTTCTTCCTGGCTTTGCTATCTGGCTTTGTTACCTCTTGTGCAACCCAGGGGAGTGAAGGCTTGCCTGGCTATCACAGGATACACAAATAATGGGGTAGTCTTGGGGAGCCAGGACAGCCCTGCTTTTCGTCAGCAAAGGCAGTAAAATCAAGATAACAGAGACTTTGTGTAGTTCTTTGTTTCCGTGAGAGGCTGCCATGCCCGGTAATTGACCTTTGCCTCATTACCTGTGAAATGGATATTAAAGTTGACACCCCTGTATATGCTAATGAAGATTTTAGAGATCATACTAGACATATATGACTATAGCACTCGTCTCTCCACCCAAATCATACTACACATCACCTAGGGGAGGGAAACCTCATAATTTTGGGGATAAAAGGATGGAGAAAATGACTTAAATTGGGAGAGAAGAAACTTGATACCTGACGGACCAGTCGACGGGCTGCGTTCTCTTCCTCCACCCAACGCAGGGACGCCTTTCTGGGTAAGCGCTGCGCCTTTCACCCTCTGGCGAATGTTACCCCGGGTTGTTGTACTGTCATTATTTTTGCTAGCAATATTAACCTTAATTAATTAGCGCTATTGTAGTTAATGAATTTATCAACGGCAATCTCGAATCTGCAACTGTTGCTCTCAATAAAATAACTAATTTCGATTATTTGTGAATCTGATTCAGTGAAAGTCTTTTGGTGGGGACTCTGATAGTAGATCAGTGAAAGTCCTGGGACTCTGACAGACAAATATCGAAACCAAAGTCCTCTTAATGGGACAAAACCTCAGGATGAAAAGACAAAAAGGAAGAGGAGGGGAAGGCGAGACAGGCAAGAGGGGCTGGTGAAGGTTTAGTTCTCAGCTAGGAGCTCCCAAGGCACATTCCCAGACCTAGGAAATGTCATTGAGTTCTGACTTTTCAACAAAACTGTATGCAATCTGCAATGAGTCATCTAGTCCATATCTCTTCTGTGGAGAGTATAGGACATGTTGGCTATCCTCATCTTCTCAAGATACAGTCAGATTTGCCATCAGTAATGTCCCAGCTTCAACAGAAGAGACAGATAATAAGACATAAATTTGCTGATTTGTCAGGATGCTCACCAAAAAAAGACACAACTTCATCTTTTAAAAGATAAAATAGAATATAAAGTGTAGACTTCTATTTCTTGGTTTAATTTCCATTCTTGATTGGGAACAGAGGGGTTACAGCACTGCCATAATGATAATTCAGGATAAATATGATGAACAAATACAAATTTTCCAATGTCTTGGGTGTCTTAAGTTCATTCACCTGAACCTCTGGAGAACTTCATGCAATCATCAGTTCTCCAGAACATTTCTGCTATCCAGACAGAAGCAGCTAAGTGGACAGAAAATTCACAGTCTGCAATGAATGCTTCCCACAGTTAGACAATTCTTCACAACAACCAATCTGGCATATGAATTTTAAGGCAAATGCTCCCCTTCAGTGACATTTACAGCTGTAAATTTGTCAGTGGTCTGTTAAGCCACAGTTTACTAATCTCATTTAATTTATGTAATATTTTATTGTCTTCATCTAAATTATGACAGGTTCCCTTATAGGGAAAGAGGAGCCTAGACTGAAAAGACAGATTTAGATACATAAATTTGAAACAGTGAAACAAGGGTGAATGAATTCTACTCATCAACTTGAACTATTAATTAAATACAGGAGAGAAGAATATACACATTATGTACAAATTGCTGGAGCAGAGCTCTGAGCTCTATCTGCAACACTGGAAATGCGGATTTGAATCCTTGCTCCAAATAGGAGTTCACAGAGACCTGATAATACACCTTTATTAACTGAAATTAAATGCCATTGTGTGTTCTAGGGTCTCCTTTTTCCTTCCATCTCTTCAAATAAATAAATAAAATCTGTATGGAAACAACAGATATTAAAAAAATAAGTCCCTCACAAACTAAACCAGACAGCCAGAGGTTTTAGTGGCCAACCCTAATTACCAACTGCAATAAAACCACTTGATGTCATGGCAGAACTGGGCAAGCTGTTCTTTACATCATTTCAGCATCCATTTCAATGCAGCTCCCAACAACTGTACTAAATCATAGTCAGAGCTTCTGATATTAGGTGCTTAAAATAACCCAAGAAGGGGACATCTGAATAAACATTAATTAATCAATTAAGTCATTAAACCAGAGCAGTTTCTCCCAACCTTCACTTAGGTTGAATTTGATCATTGTTTTTTTCACAGTGGGTTATTTCTCTCCAACGATACTATTTGCTCTGAAAATATATTAGCACTCTCTATAAACCTGACTCTTTTCAAAATACAGATTCATTTAGTTAACAACCAAAAAGTCCATAGAAGACAAAGAAATAAATCAAAATCAGAAAATGAAAATTCCCTTTCTTTCATGTTTTTTCTATCCCCTTCAACACTTACTAATATTTTAGGAAAAGACATCCTGAGTTGTTTTCTCTTTTCCATTGCCTCCTAATCATTTCCTAGACTTTGTTTTTCACTTCCTACTTCTTACTTACTATTCTCCACATTCACCTGCAGATACAACATCTTTTAACAGTCTATTATCCTCTTTGATTTGAGGATCAGATGTTGGAGGTTATAATGATTATTGATTTGTTTTAAATGAATCAGAGACACTCCCAGCCTCTCAGGGGGACCTTCACAGGCTGGATAAATGGACAGAGCGGGAAGCCATAATTTTCAACACGGAGAAATGCAAAGGACAGCATCTGGGGAGGAATAACCTCAGGAACCAGTACATGCTGGGAGCTGATTGGCTGGAAAGTAGCTTTGCCAAGAAAGACCTTGGGGTCCTGATAGACACTGAGATGAACATGAGCCAGCAATGTGTCCTTGCAGCAAAAAAGGCCAACAGCCTCCTGGGCTGCAATAGGAAGATTGTTGCCAGCAGGTCAAGGGAGGTGATCCTTCCTCTCTACTCAGCACTGGTGAGACCACAACTGGAGTACTGTGTCTAGTTTTGGGCTGCCCAGACCAACAAAGATATGAACTTATTGGGGCAAGTCTATTACTGGGCCATAAAGATGATGAAGAGACTGGAGTATATTTCATACAAGGCGAGGCACAGAGAGCTGGGACTGTTCAGACTGGAGAAGAGAAAACTCATGGGATCTCATCAATGTCTATAAATATCATGTGGAAGACAATGAAGGGAAACAAACACTTCTTGGTAGTGCCCATTGAAAGGACAGGATGCAATTGGCACAAATTAAAACATAGCAAATTCCATCTGAACACAAGAAAACACTTTCTTAACCTGGTGATGGCCAAGCACTAAAGTAGGTTTCTCAAAGATGCTATGAAGTCTCCACTTGTGGAGATACTGAAAAGCCACTGGGACATGGTCCTGGAAAACCTAATCTAAATGACCCTACCTGAGCAAGGGGGTTGGACTAGATGATCTCAAAAGTTACCCTCCAACCTCAGTCATTCTGTGATTCTGTGAATAATGACCCTTAACATTCCTGTTTTAGCAGTATGATATATAACAGTATTTCAGATACTTGAAATGAATATGAAAAGCATAAAAAAAAATCCGTTGTATCAAAAGGAATTCTTTAATTCTTACCTCACAGAACTGAATAGAATTTTCCCTTGTTTTACTGATATTCACATGAATATTAGTAAGCCTAAATGCTCTATTCTGGGGATATTATCCTCTTTGTACTGGCTGTGGCACAGTTTTGTGTTCTGAAGAATGGTACTCAATGGATGGCATCACTCAACCACGATATCACCACCATCAGCTGCCCCCCAAACTCTCAGGAGCAAGCTGATACCAAGCAGCCCAATTCTAAAATATCTGCTGGAGTTTCTGAGTTGGTTGCCTGCCTTTATTAATATTTAGACAAGTGTCTTAATTTGTCTAATCATCTTGTGATTTCAACCACACAAGAAAAGAACACCAAAGATCTCCAAAGGAGAAGTCTCTATGAAGCTAGAGAAGAAACAGAATGTAGGCAGAAGCAGCAAAACATTTTAATTGTGATGTCCACATATTCTGCATTCTTAATGCAGACACGTCAGAGTTGGAGCCACCACTGAACTTTTTGCTGACATTAACCAGGAACACCATACAGAAAACTCTTGCCTCCTAAAATGGACTGAAGATTACGTAAGCTCTAGCACTATGGTTCTCTTCAATTTATTAAGCAAAACCAAAAAAAAGCACTGCTTATATACAAAGCCTCCATGGAACTAGCACTCACTTCTACAAACACCCAAGTGTCGTGCTTTAACCCCTGCCGGCAACTAAGCACCACTCACTCAACCCCAGCAGGATTGGGGAGAGAATCAGAACGGTAAAAGTGAGAAAACTCATGGGATGAGATAAAGAGAGTTTAATAGGTAAAGCAAAAGCTGTGCGTGCAAGCAAAACAAAACAAGGAATTCATTCACTACTTCCAATTGGCAGGCAAGTGTTCAGACATCTCCAGGAAAGCCGGGCTCCATCATGCATAACAGTTACTTGGGAAGACAAAACACCGTAACTCGAAATGTCCCTCCTTCCTTCTTCTTCCCTCAGCTTTATATGCTGAGCATGACGGCATATGGCATGGAACATCTCTTTGGTCATTTGGGGTCAGCTGTTTTGGCTGTATCCCCTTCCAACTTCTTGTGCACCCCCAGCCTCCTCTTTGGCAGGGTGGTGCGAGATGCAGAAAAGGCCTTGACTCTGTGTAAGCCCTGCTCAGCAATAACAAAAGCTTCCCTGTATTATCAACACTATTTTCAGTACAAATCCAAACCATAACCCCATGCAAGATACTATGGAAAAAATTAACTCTACCTCAGTCAAAACCAGCACACCATGGCATAGAAACATAAAGAAACCCTGACATCCGCCTATGTTTTTATTATCTAAGAAGTAAAAATGATCACATTTAGTTTATACAGTTATTCCAGACAGTACAGATGGTACATGGCAGAAATATTGTCATTAAACAGGTCAACATACATGCATTTGAATGATAGATGTGTTAGATGTCCATTTTAGGGACAAGACATTCAGCACTGAAAAATAAAGGCAAAAAGATTTCAAAATTTTCTAAGCTAAACTTTTTTTTTCCTGTTTTGAAACTTTTTTGGTGAAATTGCCTGCAATCAGGTAATATAGGTCTTAAACTTTTGTTAAAACCCAAAAGAAAAGTTCAGCCCAAAATACTATTTTTTCTAATTTTCCAAAGAAAAATATTTTCAAACCAACTTCCATTTTCATTTTTTTGCTCCTTCTTTTCTTTCCCCCTGCTGTTCCCTCTTGTGGAAACAATTTGTAATAAATAATAATCTGTACAACTTTACATATCAGCTTCATAGTGATTTTTACATACTGATACAGTTAATGAAAAAGTAAATTCGTTAAATTAATCTGATTTCATAAAATCCTAAAAACCAGGTTCTTAAAATTGTTTCAGTAAGTATGGAAACGTAAACTATATAAAGAAAACAACTCTTCATAAAGGCACTAGACAGTTAAGGAATAGCAGGATAGGAACTGAATCAATTGCAACTCCTTTAATTAAGGTCTGTTCAAATATAGATGTAACCTTTACTCAGTAGTAAAAGAGTCAATAGTAACCAGTATTTAATGGTAATAATAATGGTAACCAGTAGTTACCAGTCCAACACAGAAGTTAAAAATAAATTGCATTTTTCCTTTTTTTTTCATATGTTCTCACTGTTACAGAGTGATTTGCGAACTGTGTGTTCTTCAAAACATGATACTTGCATGACTCCGTGCATTTCTCCCAGAACTCTCAGAAAGAGCTTTCAGTTACCACCCTTACTCCAGTGAAGATATAATGTGTAGAAAGAGATTCCTAGAGAATGCGGTTGATTATGTTTAATTGTAACTGCTTATAACTGAAATTTTCTGGCGCTTGTTCATCTCCTGTGGTGACAAAAAGAATTATTTTTCTTTGCACGTATAAGACACTTTATGAATTTTAATGAGTAGTATGAGATACTAGCTACTGTTAATGGCAGGAAATATTCTTGTCAAATACATTATTTGTACTTCCCTGAATCTAGAAGAAAAAAAAAAAAAAAGCTTGGCATGTTACGTAAAATGCTGCCTTTATTCATCTGTAGAAAAACTATGATTGACAGCCAGCAAAAAGGAATTCACTGAATATTCTAATATGAAAAGAGAAAATTAGCTGGGACACCCAAGTGATAAGTAATAAGTTCCATCAAGGCTGGAAATTCATGAAAATTAATTGACAGGCGTACACAGAAGAGGCAGATTGCCTCTCGTTGAATAACAGAAACTGAACCCTGACTGCTCATATCATGGTATTGCAGCAGTCAGATGCATGGATGTCTCTTTTTCTCTCACACACAAGCACATTTACAGGGCTTAGCAAAATGAAGTTATTATTACACAGCTTAAGTTAAATCAGATGATTAGCCATAAAATTCTGAGAATGGTCTTCATAATATCCAGTTGTGGTTAGAATAAAAGAATAGAATCATAGAATCACAGAAAGTTGGGACATTAAAGATCATCTAGTTTCAATCCTCCTGTCATGGGCAAGGAAACCTCCCACTACACTAGGTTGCTCAAAGCCACATCAAACCTGGCTTTGAACACTTCCAGGGATGGGGCTTCCACAGTTTCTCTGGATAACCTGTTCCAGTGCCTCACCACCCTCAGGGTAAAGAATTTCTTCCTCATATCTAATCTAAATCTCCCCTCTTAAAGTTTAAAACCATTACCCATCGTCCTATCACTACACTCCCTGATAAAGAGTCCCTTCCCATCTTTCCTGTAGGCCCCCTTTAGGTACTGAAAGGCTGCTATAAGGTTTCCCCGGAGCCTCTGGAGCCTTCTCTTCCCCAGGCTGAACAACCCCAACTCCCTCAGCCTGTCTTCATAGGAGAGGTGCTCCAGCCCTCTGATAATCTCTGTGGCCACCCTCTGGACTTGCTCCAACAGGTCCATGTCCTTCTTATGCTGGGGACTCCAGAACTGGACACAGTACTCCAGGTGGGGTCTCACGAGAACAGAGTATAGAGGAAGAATCACCTGCCTTGACCTCCTGGGCATGCTTCTTTCCATGCAGCCCAGGATACAGTTGGCTTTCTGGTCTGGAAGTGTACATTTCCAGCTTCTCATCAACAAATACCCTCAAGATTTTTCCTCAGGGCTGCTCTCAAGCCATTCTCTGCCCAGCCTGTATTTGTGCTTGGGATTGCCCTGACCCATGTGCAGGACCTTGCACTTGGCCTGGTTGAACTTCATGAATTTTGCAGGGGGCCACCTCCCAAGCCTGTCCAGGTCCCTCTGGATGGCATCCCTTCCCTCCATCGTGTCAACCATGCCACACAGTTTGGTGTCATCAGCAGACTTCCTGAGGGTGCACTCAATCCCACTGTCCATGTCGCTGACAAAGATGTTAAACAGCATCAGTCCCAATACTGACCCCTAAGGAATGCCACTCATCACTGGTCACCATTTGGACATCTAGCTGTTGACCACAATCCTTTGAGTGTAGCCATCCAGCCAATTCCTCATCCACCATCATTTGTGGTCTGTTCATCAGATCTGTTTCTCTCCAATTTAGAGACACGGATGTTGTGTGGGACAGTGTAAAATGCTTTGCACAAGTCCGAGTAGTTGACTTCAGTTGTTCTACTCTTATCCACCAACATTGTAATCCAGTCTTAGAAGGCCACCAAATTTGTCAAGCACAATTTGCCCTTAGCGAAGCCATGTTGGCTGTCACCAATCACCTCCATATTTTCCATGTGCCTTAGCAGAGATTCCAGGAGGATCTTCTCCATGATCTTGCTGGGCACAGAGGTGAAACTGACACGTTTGTAGCTCCCCGTGTCTTCCTTTTTTCCCTTTTTAAAAATGAGGGTTATGTTTCTCCTTCTACGTTTCCTTTTTTTTGTTTCCCCTTTTTTGTTATGTTGTTTTGTTTTTTTTTTTTTTAGCTTAAAGTTGCTCTTGTTAAGTGCTAGGTCTTTCCCTACTGGAAAGAAAGTAAATTCCTAAGTTTTTTTTTTCTGGAGTAGTGAGAGGTTTTCACTTAGTTTTCTTTACAATGCCTCTGCAATTCAGAGATCTTTACAAAAACTGAAGTAACTATTCATTGCTTTCATTTTCGATACATGTTGTTTTCTATTTGCTGAACAAAATTCTATAGACAAAAGGAAATAACTCAGACATCCTACCTGCCTTTTACATATTAAAAGTAGGGTGCCTGTAATATCAATTTTTTCAGTTAGAATTTCCAGTTTAATTCATCTTGCAAAAACTATTGGATAAATGAACAATTTTTTTAAAGGTTTCTGTTGAATTATGTAAATGAATTTTGAAATACAAAAATCTTGAGGAGACCTTGAAACATGACACTTAATTTCAATACTGAAGAGCAAGAAGTTACAGTAAAAAAATTTAATAATTCCAGGAAACATTCAGTAGGCCTTGTACAACACTTAAAATATTTTTGTGTGCATTTTTTCATATTTCACTTTTGTCTTTTAAAGAAAAAAAAGAGAAAGAGTTAGGAGATTTGAGTGGGGAAAAGACTAAATAATTAAAAGGCCTATAATTCTAATATTATGAATTATGAATATTATGCATTATGAAATTACTGAATTTGTAAAAGAATTTTGGTTCATAGGTTTTTTTGAGCTCTTTGAGAACACAATACTATACAATTCAAGTCTAGATATTTTACCTGTAGGATCAGTTTAGACCAGTTTCTTTGGAAAATAAGGTTTTTCTTTCTCAATGTCAGGCATAAGATTACAAAACAGACACAACAAGAAATACGGGAAATTTTAGAAATTTAGTTAACATTGACTGAAAACAAACAAACAGACAAAACCCCCAACCATATATTTGTACTTGATTGCTCTACACCAATATCTTTGAAATATTTTACTTCTAATTTGTTAATTTAGCACTAGAAAATAAAGTGTTAGTTGCCTGGAAAATGCTATGGACTATTTATATAGATTTTTCCTAAACTGTTTAAATCTCTCCTGGATTTATTGTTTTGCAAATATCAATTTTATCTCAAGAAAAGTATCGAAATGTGCTGTTGTTAATGTTTCAAAGCCTCAGTGCTTCAGCAAAGAGCTGGTGCATTTTTCAGTCCTTATTTTCATGTCATCCTAAAGTCTTTCTAACAAGATGTGGAAGATGACTAACAGACTACAGTGGAAAACAAAGTGGATGAAATTGTATAAGAAAAAAAAACATTGATACCAAAATGGGAAAACCCCAGACCCCTCCGAAGCCTTGAAAAATGCACAAAATTTTTAAATTTCTGATTTTAATAAAATCCAAAGGTCCAAGTATGAAGTGATCAGAAAACTAAAGATTTTTATACACAAGGAAGTTAGTCTGCAGAAAACTAGGTTTACAATCCACAATGCAATCTGCAGTGACAGATGAATTTACAATAATTACTTTAGGAAGTTGTTATAGAAGCCTAACATGTTAGTTTACTCATTACAGACTGTGTTTATGTCCATCAAAGACAGAAAACTCTGAAGTATTTGTCTGTCCTGGTTTAATACAGGCCAGAAGCTAGGACCACACAACCGTTCGTGCAGTTGTCTCCCTTTTCCCCCATAAGGGTAGGAAGAAGAGGGAGAAAAGGAGGGAAAAGGAAAGGGAAAAAAAAAAAAACAAACCTCATGGAAAAGGAAAATAACAATAATAATAATATTAATAATGGCAAAAAAATATGCAAGGTAAAGTAATACAACACAGGTCACTCCCACCAGCTGGTGAGTTGGTTGCCCAGCTCTTCCTGAGCAGTGATCGTGGATTCCCGCCCCCTGGTCTATCCCCATTTCTATAGTGAGCATGACATCTATGGTATGCAATATTCCATTGGTCATTCCATTGTTCTATCTACACTCCTTCTCGGCTTCTATGGGAAACTGAAAAAAAGTCTTTGAATAGTACAGACGTTACCTGGCAGCAACTAAAACAATATGCATTATTGACATTCCTTTCATAACAAATCTGAAAACACAGCAGCCACTAGAAAGAAAATTATCTGTATCCCAGCTGAAACCAGGACATTGCCAGACCACCTAAATCTTATCTTTCTTAACCATACAGAGAGAGATACAGATAATTACTTCACTGGCTTAGGAGAGAGTCTAGGGCAAAAGGGCTCCAAACTCAGCCATCAGAGTTAAGGTCCAAGGATGGATGTAGCCATAACTAAGTTGTTGGGGGAAAAAAAAAAAAAAAATTGAATGGACATTACTAATGTTGCTGTAAATACACCCTTACATTCTATTTATAGTCTTGCTCAATTTTTTTTTCCCCATACAAATATATGCATACAATTTTTTCCATGGAGTGTATCAGAGTGTACAAGAATTAAAATTTTACAGATTAATAATTGTTCTCTAAATTACATCTTTCAAGCAGAAATGAAATCAAATATCTGGGAACTGTTTTGAAATGGGCAAATTCAGTTAAGTTCTTTTTTCCATGGTATTAGCAGTTGTCAGATACTACACATTTTAGTTTGAATGTCAGTAGGTTATAAACAAAATCAGAAATTCCCTACGTCTAGTCTTTATTTTTAATGTTAGCTATGAGATGGTGAGTGTGAAACACCCAATAACTACTAAGAGCACAACAATGTTATGAGGAGTAGCATAGTTAAAGCACCATTTACTGGTATGGTGAGCTGACCCTGACTGGACGTCAGGTCCCCAACAAAACCGCTCTATCATTCCCCTCCTCAGCTGGACAGAGGAGAGAAAATATAATGAAAGACTTGTGGGTCAGGATAAGGACAGGGAGAGATCATTCACCAATTACTGTCGCAGGTAAAACAGACTCAACTTGGGAAAATTAGTTTAATGTATTACCAATCAAATACACCTACTCCTCCACTTTTTTCACCCACCTTGGTGTCTGCATAGTTGTTTCTCTCACATTTTCTCAGTCCTACTCCAGCTGCTTCTAGCAGTTGCTCACAGAAGCCACTCCTGTAGTCTCCCTGCTACCAAAACCTTCCCGTGCAAACCCAATGCAACTGGCAGTGTCACTTGCCATGACACCTTAGCTAATGTATCTTGGTTGGAGATATTTGCAAGCACCTTACTTGCTTGCAAGCAAGTTACTTAAAGAAAATTAATATAAAGTGATTAAGACAGGGTTGTACAAAAAAATGCTGCCTTTGACTTTTAGTATCACTTGCATAAAATGGCCTAACTATCCATCAAAAAGCTTATAGAACCTATTCATATTCAAAATGAAGTCAATGAATGCAGAAATTAGGCTTCAGAAACTTGACAAATAATTGTATTGTTTTTTTCGTATGCAATATGACATTATATCACGTGCTTAATTACACTTTCATAAAGATGAGGGTTTTTTCCCCCTGTTTTTAGCAGTTAACCCAATAAAAATGTTTTACTCACTTTACACATACATAAAGGAAGCCAATCTTTTACATTTGCTAGATTTAGAAATTACATTTATTTTTATTATAAATGATACAAGTAGAAAATGATATATAAGAACAAAAATGTTATATAACAGAAAAAAAAAAAAAAAGTGAAATATTCCACCTTTTCCAGACGTTGGTATCGAATGAAACTTAAATTTAATATTAGCTTTTTTAATTTGATCATAATTGTAATAAATGCCAATATTAGCTATGGTACACTAGAAATGTCTAAAACAAGAATAAGAATGTTTTTTTTATACAGGTTTTCATTGTAAACAAGAGTTTTAAGTTTTGCCCTAGAGTGGAATGTTAAAATCTTCACAAAAGGAAGGGCAAAATGTAATGATTCTAAAACTTTAAGCCAGGTAGAAAGAGGAGAAGTAAAAGGGGAAAGGGCATTTTTAAGTGAGTCATTGTGTAGTGCCAAAGTCCTAATAACATTTTCTGAACTCCACAAATATTTCTAGTCATTTGGGATTTGCTAGGCTAACAGTATAAAAGCATCTCTTCTCCACCTTTTCAGTAATGAACATATTTTCTGCTCCATTACCCTCCATTAACTACGTACCATTAGCAACATTATACAGTATTTCTGTCATTCCATCAGGCTGATATGAGCATAAACCGGTGTTTTTTGTTGGAAATAGGAGACATAATAAGAGGGAAAATGAATCACTTTTCCTTTAACTCCACAGGAATCTTTGCCTGAAGTGAGGATAAATTCTTGAGGCTTTTTCCCAGGTCATATCTCCCTTATATATTGTACAAAATTGTAAGCCATTGGTGTTGAAACAAGATTTGAAAACTCTATTTATCTGTTCAAGTGTTTCCCTTTCAATATCCTTGAAAAGAGGGGTAAGAAAGAAATCAGAGAAAGGGCACTATATATACTTTTTTTTATATATTATAAAGTGCTTTCAAGTAATTTCACTTCATTAAATATTTGCTGCTTGGAAAGAATACTAAGGTATTAAAATGCTACTTTTCAAAATGTGGACATCATAAGTTTAAAATTGTATAGCATTTTCAGACTTCTTTCAGTTCCACTTTTTCTTCAGACTTGCATTCAAAAAACACCTAGCAAATAATATGTGCCGTGTAATAAACAAAAAAATAATGAATCATAAATAATTTTCAAAATACTGAGAGGCTCCCTCATTCACCCAACACTATTAACTGGTCTCTAATTACAATGTAGTATAAAGCCTGTATTTAAGAACAACTATGGGACTGTCAGTAGCAAAATGAAAGAAAGACATCAGAGTTTAGAATATACAATAATGTTATTTCCAAAGCACCCCAATGACTGGTGAATTTAGTTTGATTTAACATGACTGGTACAGAACTTTGAGATAATTTCATTTGACATTCTCATAAGCATTAAGAAATAAATTAGGAAAGTACTGTGGAGGTACAAAACTAAACAAAAGGAACAGAAATACTCGGAGTAGTTACCAAATTATTTATTGTCAGTTTGGGAAGACACAAGCAGTCCAGCAAGACTACAGCAAGGATTTCTCTCGCACTAAGTACTGTTCAATTGTTTTACTAATTTTCTGTATAATAAAATAGAGAATATGCTTATCATATATGCAGATTATACCTGATTAGGTTAGTTGGAAACATTTTTGGATAGTAGAGCCAAACTTGTTTTATTTCTTTGCCTGCCTTAATATTCTTAATCTATTTGTGAACATAATGAATCCCACTGGGGGACAGATTTAAACTCCAAAATAATCAAAATTAAAAAAAAAGTAAATGCATTCGTGCTCTCTGTGTGAGATGGTAGTAAAGTTTAAATTTTAGTGAATTCAGCAAATAGCACAAGCAGAGGGTCAGCTACTGTGAAACCATAAGACTGAATCAGCTATGAGAGAGGCTTGTGTGTGCGTGTTCATGTGTGTGTGTACATGTGAGTTTGATCTGCTAGCAAGCTTTGAAATTGAGTAGGTGGTTAGAATAGGATCAGGCCATTCATATTGCTCATGTGCATGTGAGCACTCTTCGTGCGTATGGTGCTCATAAAGGCTGAGATCTCCTGCTTCTGTTTCTCACCCTGCTGGTGGTTAGCCGTGTTTGTAAAGAAAGCATCTAGCAATGGCAGATTTGTAATCAGTCTCACTGCAGGCTGGACCTCGTGAAGAGGAACAGAGGCCATCTCACATCCAGCAGAACTAGAAGGAGGAACCAGTCCTGCCCCTCCTATTTGAGCTCCAGCACTTCCCTCCTAGTACCACACCAGCACAACCGAAAGCCTCATCCTGGTGATGGTCAGAGGCCCTTTGGAGCTCAGAAATCAGTCATTCGGTAAATGCTCGTTAAGTCATTCAATACTTCCCAGACTGATTGATTGATTGATTGATTGATTTAATAGGTTTTGGATTGTTTGTGTGGGGTTTTTTTTAGGTGATCTGCCTTGTCAGTTTTCTTCAACTTACAGTTTATTTTATAATAAAACATAAGAGCTATACTTGTGTAAATACCAAGGTTGTTGGCACAGAAAACGGAGGATGTTTAGCTTCCCAGGTGGTAATGGAAAGGGTACAGAAGACAAGATTGTACTGGCAGTACAGGATACAGAAATAACCAAACGTTGTAGTGGTGACAGCAGGCATGAGTGTGAGATATCAGTGGAAGGGTGGTGACATAAACCACGTTCTAAGCTTGACTTGGTCTATGATGTATAGAGTGTGTCTTTGTGCCTATGGACTAGCTGTGAGCGAGGTAGTTCAAGTGAGAGCATGGCAAGTGCAGTGTGCTTGAGAAGCATTGTAAGATGTGATCCATGATAGGGTGAATGTCAACTAACATTCACTTGGGACAAAGCTCTGTTTTGCATATGCTGTATTATTACAATAAATTTATGTCAAGCTGAGACACTTGACTTTAGAGCCAAGAGCGTGCCTTGTCCTATTTTACGTATTAACACAGATGTTGCCCTCAGAGAAAACACTGGAATTAGAAAAGCTTATGTTAATCATAGATTAGCTAATAATGTATTTTTTTTTTAATGGTAGAATACGAAATACAAATTAATATTCTATAAATTAGTCAGTTGCTGAGGGGACCTGTTCTGAAACTGGCCCAACCCACAGCAGAGAGGCAGATCTCAGCACACAGGGGGGTTTACTCAGGTAAGAAAATACCAGGGCAGCAGAGAGACCCACCAGGAGTCATCAACTCTCACGGCAGAGGCTGATGAGGCCTGGGCACTGCCAGAGCAACCATGCCCCCCCTGCTCCATGCCTATAAAAAGCATCCTGAGGAGTGCAAGTGACCAGGAGTGTTGCAACCAGAGGGACCGAACAGGGCATGGCCTGTCAGCCAGAGCGTGGCGTGGCAGTTTGCATGACATTTCATCTAGGGAGCCGGCCTCTTCTAAAGAAGGGCATTCCACTGGCCTTATGGGAGACTTGAAGTGCACATAACCCAGCAACTGGGCACTGTTCTGTGGCCAGCTCAAGGGTACTCATCCTACCTGACCCTCAAGGCAGAATGGTGGGCACTTGTCTGAGAGCAAGGGCTGAAGGTCCAGCTGGGGAGTCTGCATCTTCTCCCCCAGTGGTGGCCAATGCCTCCACCCATATGCAACTGCTGAAGGGGGCGGCTGCAGTGCAGATCTCAGACTGCAGGAAGTACCTGGACTTCCTCTTGGGGAAGGGATAGGTGGCAGACCTGCCTGAAAAAGGTGTGCCCAGATAGGTGATGTCCTGCAGCATGTGGCTGAGCTGCCGGGGGCAGTGAGGTGCAGTGTAACATCAGGGAGGCTAAGAAGGAGTTAGATAACTGGTTCCAAGTGCAGTTTGCAGTCGACCCCCAGCCCACGACCAAACAGCCAAAAACTCCCCCAACAGCACACAGAAGGGAGGGGGGCCAATAATACAGAAGAATGGAATCTTGCAATGGCAAGGACAGGCAGGAGGAAGAGACTGTCCACAAAGCCGGAGATGCTCTTGCAGAACTGCTTCACAGCTCTGCAGACTGAGTGGGAAAGACCTGACACACCAGGAGAATCACTGGAGCTTGGTAAGGCAGCCAAATCTGATCCCCATATAACAACCAGTGCAACTAAGAAAGGTCGATGGGTGACAGTAGTAGGAGACTCTCTTCTGAAAGGTACAGAGACACCTGTTTGCCAGCATGATGCACTCTCTAGAGAGGTGTGCTTCTTACTGGGGGCTCACATCAGGGGTGTCATCAAGAGACTACCAAGCCTTGTACAAGAAGGACAGGCAGGAGAGATAAGGAAGGGGTGTTGCCCTCTATGTCAATGACCAGCGGGAGTGCATGGAGCTCTGCCTGGGTATGGATGAGGAGCCAACCAAGACATTAGGGGCTGGGATTAAAGGAAGGGCAGGGGCAGGTGACATTGCAGTGGGGATCTGCTACAGGCCACCTGAGAGGAAGAACAAGCCATGAGGCCCTCTATAGACAGATAGGAGCAGCCACACGTTCACAAGCCCTGGTCCTCATGGAACATTCAACCACTCAACCACCCTGATATCTGTTGGAGGAACAACACAGCAGGGCATAAGAAATCCAGAAATGCATCAACAATAACTTCCTTCTCCAAGTGATAGAGGAGCCAATGAGAGCCTCTATGCTGGACCTTGTTTTCACCAAAAAGGAGCGGCTGGTGAGGAATGTGAAGCTCAAGGGCCGCCTTGGCTGCAGTGACGGTGAAATGGTGGAGTTCAAGATCCTTAGGGCAGTGAGAAGGGTGTGCAGCAAGCTCACTACCCTGGACTTCAGAAGAGCAGACTTTGGCCCCTTCAGTGAACTGCTTGTTAGAGCACTGTGGGATAAAGCCCTGGAGGGAAGAGGGGCCCCAAAAAGCTGGTTAATATTCAAGGCTTACCTCCTCCAAGCTCAGGATTGATGCATGGTAGCAAAGAGGAAGTCAGGCAAAAATTCCAGGAGGCCTGCATGAATGAATAAGGAACTCCTGGAGAAACTCAGACAGATAAAGGAAACCTACAGAGGGTGCAAGCAAGGAGAGGTAGCCTAGGAGGAATACAGAGAAATTGTCGGAGCAACCAGGGACCAGGTTAGGAAAGCTAAAGCCCTGATAGAATTGAATCTGGTCAGGGATGTGAAGGGCAACAAGAAAAGCTTCTATAGGTATGTCGGTGATAAAAGGAAGACTAGGGAAAAGTCCTCTGAAAGGAACCAGGAGACCTGGTCACCTGGGATATGGAGAAGGCTGAGGTACTCAATGACTCTTTTGCCTCAGTCTTCACTGGCAAGTGCTCTAACCACACTGTGCAAGTCGCAGAAGGCAAAGGCAAGGACTGGGAGAAGGAAGAACTGCCCACTGTAGGAGACAACCAAGTTCAAGACCATCTAAGGAACCTGAAGGTGCACACGATGCAGGTCTGTCCATCTGCCTTTGATCCCCATGGAAACCTTTAGGGCTGTTTAGAAAATGAATGTTACTTTCATAAAATTGTGATTTTGTTGTTTTTTCAGGATCCAAGGCAGATGGACAGAGTCCTCCTTGGACACTGACCACTGAAGAAAGAAGGTAACCTTTTGATCCCTCAGCTTTTATACTAAGCGNTGCAAGTCGCAGAAGGCAAAGGCAAGGACTGGGAGAAGGAAGAACTGCCCACTGTAGGAGACAACCAAGTTCAAGACCATCTAAGGAACCTGAAGGTGCACACGATGCAGGTCTGTCCATCTGCCTTTGATCCCCATGGAAACCTTTAGGGCTGTTTAGAAAATGAATGTTACTTTCATAAAATTGTGATTTTGTTGTTTTTTCAGGATCCAAGGCAGATGGACAGAGTCCTCCTTGGACACTGACCACTGAAGAAAGAAGGTAACCTTTTGATCCCTCAGCTTTTATACTAAGCGTGAGACAGATGGGATGGAATACCCTGTTAGTCAATTTTGTGTCACCTGTCCTGTCCGCTCCTCCCTGCAGGTGCAGCCCCTCTACGCTTTTCCGCTTCTGACCCTCCAACGGGGTATATAACAAAGTTAGCTGACCTTGGTTATTAAAGCAATAAGTATAAGCCTCTCTGCATACTATTCCTTCTCATTAGCTATAACCATAGGATAGGTCTTATCACTCTGAGAGTGAACAGTTTCTGCACAATATGCTGTTAATTTCAGAGAGTTAGAAGAGGCTTAGCTAGAAAGTAAAATTACTGAACAGAAAATTAGTTCTGTTTTACCTCAAACCAGGACACATATGTAAGAGTGGCAAGTAAAGCTCTGTAAGATTCTAGTTACCAAAGAAAAAGGAAAGTCAAAACAGAGTCTATGTCCTATCACTGAGCTGAAAAGAAACCCTGGCAAAACATTAAAAAGAAGTTTTATCAGCAATACTGATAAAAATACACTTTTGAAAGTTATGCATTCTTGACATTGTAATGCACAAATGGGAAAACTCAGTCTTTTAAATTTGTTTGCCTTTAGACCTCAGCATTCAGTAAGTTTTTTCTGTAGAGTCCTTGCATCTCTGTAACTTCTCAGGTGTCCTTTATATATTAATTTTTAAAACGAGTACAAAACTCTACCTCTGGAAACAACCTCCTTTAGTTCAGTCCTTAGGACGCACTTTCTGGAAAAAGACTCTGCAGCATGTCCACAGTACAACTGAGCATGAATTTTCCCTGGTGTTTCTGGGTTGTTGTGTATAATCTAACTGAGATTTAATTCTATGTCTTATTATTTCCTTCATACATAAGGCAGCACATGAAAGTGGGGAAGATTCTATTTGTGATCAATATGAAGAATTCATTTCCCTTTTAACCTTTCTTAGTACTCCATTATTTACAAGGAGTTTTTTGGTTTTGTTTCGTTTTGGACTGACCGGGGTTTTTTTGTTGGCAGGGTGGATGTTTTGGTTTTGTTTTTTCTTTTTTTTTTTTCTTTTTTTACTCAAGATCATGTACTTATCAATTAATATCTTCAGTAGAAATTCTCTAAAGAAGTGGAAGTTTTCTGAATTTCATATGTACTTCTTTACTATACGTAAACCAGAACATTTTGATTTTTCAACTGATCTCTGTCCATTTTTTATTTTTTTTTTATTTTTTATTTTGCCATGTTTGGAAAAAAAAACATTTGCAAGGTGTTATGTGTCTCCAGAAAGTGTGAACAGTAGACAGAGATGAGTTCTTTGAAAGCATCAGAATGTACTTATTAGGATCTCTAGGTTAAATTTCTTATCACATAGATCTTTTTATCAGCTCGTGGAAACAGGTGCTCTTTCTTTTTTTTCTTTTAAACTCTTCCTTTTTTGGGGATGTGTATCTCACCTTATTAACAGTTTTACTTTTTGAAATCAGGCGTGGAAGTTCCAAGCTTTGTTTTGCAACTCTGCATTCTTCCTCAGAGTGCTACTTGAGCACTAGCATATTGATTTATGGCTACACGCTAGGATCACATATCAGGCACAGTAAGGAACATGGAATTTGACAAAGTTTTCAGACGAAATATTTTGTTACACTTACGGCACACAACAGTCTTTAAGTAAATCCCTGTACTCAGCACTGGTGAGGCCCCACCTCAAGTACTGTGTGCAGTTTTGGGCCCCTCACTACAAGAAAAACATTGAGGCGTTCAAGCGGGTCCAGAGAAGAGCAACAAAGCTGGTGAGGGGTCTGGAGAATAAGTCTTACGAGGAGCAGCTGAGGGAGCTGGGATTGTTGAGCCTGGAGAAAAGGAGGCTGAGGGGACACCTTATCGCTCGCCACAACTACCTGAAATGAGGTTGTAGAGAGGTGGGGGTCGGTCTCTTCTCCCAGGGAACAGGCGATAGGACAAAAGGAAACGTGCTCAAGTTGCGCCACGGGAGGTTTAGACTGGATATTAGGAAAAAAATTTACATTGCAAGGGTTATCAACTATTGGAACAGGCTGCCCAGGGAAGTGGTTGAGGCACCATCCCTGGACGCATTTAAAACATGGGTAGACATAGTGCTTAGAGATATGGTTTAGTGATGGTTTTTGTCAGTGTTAGGTTGGACTTGATGATCTGAAAGGTCCCTTCCAACCTAGGCAATTCTATGATTCTGTGATTCTAATAATAAAATTCTAGATTCTTCTTTAATGTACAACTCTGTGAGTCTTAGGCATCTCTTACTTATTCTCCAAGTGAGACTTTCCATTTTAACTTTGCTTCTGTTTCTCTTGTGTGTGAACAACTGTGAGCAGCACAGCTCTGGTACAAAGATTGCTTGTCAGGTTCCATCTCACAGGAAGCTGAAATAAAATAATCAGGTTCCTTCAGCCAGACTACATTTTATAGTGCAAATACTTAAAGAAGCAATTTTTTGCTTGGAAAAGAACAGGTACTGATGACTTCTTTGTTACTACCTCAGGAGGTGCCAGACATGATAATATGCTATTCTCTAATCTGCTGTTCTGCAATACTCAGTGTAGCACACACTCTTTAGCTATATCTACAGTGTAAATGAAAGTGCACATATTTTGACAGACATGTACAAATCTGTCATGATAGTTTCTTTTTAGATAGTAAAAAATATTAGGATAAATATTTTCCCAGGCTAGCAGGTGAGCACGTAGACTAAATCACTGTTCACATTCAACTTTTTCTTATTTTCCTCACTCTTTTGACTTTTTTAGTATTTCTGGATTTCCCAGCTATTTTGTATGTTGTCATATTAAAATTACAAGTTTTAGTCTTATAGTAGGGTATAACAATGCTTACTACATTAAAGTTTCTGACATGTAGAAAATAATTTTGATTTTTTAGAGTACTCATCTATAAATATGACCTGAGGTCATAAGATGACCTGAGGTTTGAAATTCATCTCCTAAATCAGACACCAAAATGTAGCCTATATAATATATAAATAAAGGTATCTTAAAAAGAGTTAGATGTCTCATTTCCCATTCTTATCAATGTATACAGCCATCTAAACTTGGACATCTTAATCTAAAATTAAGTCTACTTCTAAAGTCAGTGGCTTGATTCAGATACCTAAATGTCAGTATTTCATTTGAGATGTCCTTGGGTATCTGTGATATCCATATGTCAGATGATACAGTACCTGTAAGGGATCCGTTTCCTTCTCGACTATAGAAGGGACACACAAGATCCTCTAAAATGATACTAGATGTCTGCCTGAAACCAACTGAACTAAGCCTGTGGTAGCTGAATCCAGAGAGAAAGTCCACCTCAAAACACACTAAGCTCAACCCTGTAGATCTGCATTAACTGCATTGCTGGATGAGTTATGAAACATTTGTAGTATGTCAATATTAAGTCTTAAGAACCTCTTGTCTTGTTATACCATGTAACATTGGTGGTACCACCTATTAGGGAATCTTTTATGCACATATAATATGTAAGACAGTCAAATCAGTTATCTAACAAAAAATAACAGTGCAGTCTTGTATTGGGTTTGTGTGGCAAGGCTTTGTAGCAGCGGGGCTACAGGAGTAGCTTCTGCAAGAAGATGCCAGAAGCTTGCCCCACATTTGACAGAGCCAGTGCCAGCCATCTCCAAGACGGACGTGCTGCTGGCCAAAATGGAGCCAATCACGGATGTTGGTAGCACCTCTGTGATAACACATTTAAGAAGAGAAAAAAAGAAACAAACTTCTGCACAACAGCAGCTGGGAGAAAGGAGTGAGAAACAGCCCTGCAGACACAAAGGTCAATAAAGAAGGAGGAGGAGGAGGAGGTGCTTCAGGCACTGGTGCAGAGATTCCCCTGCAGCCCATGGAGAAGACCATGGTGAAGCAGATTGTCCCCCTGCAACCCATGAAGGTCCACAGATATCCACCTGAGGCCCATGGAGGACTCTATGCTGAAGCAAGTGGATATGCCCAATAGAGGCTGTGACCCTGTTGGAAGCCCGTGCTGGAGCAGGCTCCTGGCAGGACCCGTGACCTGAGGAAAGAGAGGAGCCCATGCTGGAGCAGGTTTTCTGGCAACACTTGTGACCCTGGGGACACACTCTGGGGCAGTCTATTTTTGAAGGACTGCAGCCCATGGGAAGGACCCACATTGGAGAATTACATGGAGGACTGTCTCCCATGGGTGCATTCCCACACTGAATTATGGGAAGAGTGTGAGGAGGTAGGAATGCAGAGACAACATGTGATGGACTGAGTGCAACCCCATTCCTCATTTCCCTGCACCACTCAGGGCAGGGAGGAGGTAGAGAAGTCAGGGGTGAACCTGGGCCTGGGAAGAAGGGAGAGGTGTGGGGAAGGTGTTTTAAGATATGTTTTAATTTCTCATCATCCTACTTTGATTTGATTGGTAATAAATTAAATCGATTTCCTTGAGTCAAGTCTGTTTTGGCTGTGATGGTAATTGTTGACTAATCTCCCTGCCCTTATCTCCCCCCACGAGCCCTTAATTTAATTTCTCTCCCTTGTCTAGTTGAGGAAGGGGAATGAAAGAGACTCCTGGTGTGGGCACCTGACATCCAGCCAAGGTCAACCCACCACAAGTATCAAATATTTGAGTTTGATTGGTCAGGATTCCTGTAAATATGTGACATTCAAATCTATTTCTGGGAATCAGATATTTGGTAGAGATGTTTGGAAAGGACACCTTTCATGTAATCCCCCTTTCACAAGCTGCAAGTACTTAATGTATTGGAATGAAACATGGCAACAGCCTATATTCTGTATTTTCATGGAGCAGAGAAGGGTCTAAACCAATAAAATAGTGAGGTTCCCAGGAAGGGATATCACAAAAGGAATTCAATCCAGCATTGTAGTTTTATACTGAACCATATTCAGATAAGTAGCTTCTTTTCTAGTTTGTCATGTAGCATTCCCAGCATGATTTCTTCATACTTCAAATAGAGAACATACAGTGTTCCAAAAGGAAAAATATGCAGAAAAATTAATAATGGTAAAGAAAATTAGAAATGTGCAGATCTTTGGGCAAAATATAGAAACAGAAAGGCACTCGGATACTTCTGTAAAGTCAGGATGAGAAGGCAGCTTGAGAAGTGCTTGCAAACACAAAGATGATGATGATGTAGGACTTGAGCAAGGTATATAAGATTAAAAAGTAGATGCTATAGGAAAAATTCAAAACAAGATTAAGAGGGAAAAAATTGAAAATATATTTTAAAATTAACACAATGACTTGGTAGGTGTAAATTGAAAATTGATTAAAATTATCAGTGCAGTTAGAATAGCAAAAAAAAAAAAATGAAAACAACACAGGTAAGTGAATAGTACTAGAAAAGAAAATTAATTAAATAAACCCAGAGGAGTAAGCAGTGTGTTTTTGTCTTTTTGCTGTTAGTTATTTAGATAGCCCAGTAGTTTTTTTTTCTGTTTTCCAGTGTGTTCTTTTCTGAAGGTGTTAACAGAAGACAAAGCCAGCCATGCTGCACAGAATGGGGAGCTGTGTCTGCTGGAAATTGCATGGCCAGTGGTAGAGCTTACAGCATTGGCATTAGCGACTGCTCCAATTTCACTTGTCCTACTGTTAGTCTCTGTGTAGATATCTGGCCACTTCTTCATGTAGAGGAACAGCTGGTAGAGTTTAGGAGGGAATAAACCAAAGAAAGAAGAAGAAAATGCTGTGGGCAACTTCATGCAACTGACATAACTTTTTAAAGGTTGGTTTCCATAGATATAAAATGGGATAATAGTATTTATATTTGTATAAACTTGTTTCAAGGTGTACTCTTTTGATATCAATATAATTCAGTCTCTAAATATTATTAATTAAATATTTCCATTAAAAACATTGGACTTTACTTAAACTAGCTAAGAATTCAGAATTTCAGAAAATGACTGTAATTGTCTACTGCAATTTTAAATGAAGTAAAAAAAAAAAAAAATTCCTCTTTTAGAAAAGGGTTTAATTTAATTTTTATTAGTGACAATGACAATAAACCCAAACAGTCCTACTTTTATCTGACAACAACTTCTTCACACAAATAAAGTATCCTGCCTTTACATTTTAATTTGTCTGCAAAACTGTGTGATGGCTTGTACAAGTTTCATCAGCTAAAAAGGAATAAAAACCTTCTTCTGACTATGATTACCTACTGTTGTATTGTCTTGTAGAACTGTGTGTTTTATTTTTGTTGAGAGATCATGAAAAATCTTTGAAATTAGGAGTTTATAAATCATGTTGATTGAGAACAGAAAATCCTTTTTCGACATTTTCATTTTTTAATGAAAATTTTTTTCATTATTTTAAAAAATTCTGAGTTTTGACTCAGTTTTATGTCTCCATAATGTATACAAAATAGGGAAAGCAACAATATTTTGACAGATTTTATTAGCAATAAAATTTTTAAAGCTGCGTATTTCACCGTGGTCAAAACATGAGATCACATGCTCAGTTCATGCTGAATTCATATGCTAGTTTCTGTTGATGCTCTTGATCCAGGCCCACTCTAAGGCAGCTGTGGTAAGGACAATTTATATTCTGTGAGCAAAGGCTTCAACATTTCAGAAAAATCAATTCTTAAGTACTGAAGATAATAGTCTCCCATCGCTTGTGGTAGTAAGGTAAGTGCTATGAATAAATACTCTTCTTGATGTAAAATTGTCTTCCTTTGTACAATATACACCTACAGTAAACTAGTGGTGGCGAATGTAGTTTCAAAAATGTCATTGGATCAATCTACCATTACTTTGTTCCAGACATGAGTAGATTTCTTTTTATAAGCTCCCTGATTCATAAGTTTGAATCGCTGGGTAAAATATGTAAAAAACATTCAAGAAAATACACTTTTATTGATGTCTATGGCATCTAGGCCACAGACATCCTGTGAGGAAGTGGTTCATAACTTAGTTTTATAGGCTGTGATATTCCTTATTTACTGTGATTTGCCTAACAGTAGAAGGAAGGACTGTCACACTAATATACTCCAGTGATTCTTCTCCATTAGTCTTGCTAGGACAGAGCTGTTGTCAGGCAGCATGGAAGATACACAGCTGAACATTATGTAGATTATATTGTTTTCCATGTCAGTTATGAACTGTAATTAGGCATTAAGCAAAACTTACAGTGAACAAGAATAATGAAGGCTGTGGATACTGCTTAGAGAAGTTACGGATTATCCGTACAGGAGAAATTTGCAAACAGAATGCATAAATATCTGCTAGTAATTACTCAAGTGAGATTATTTGCAGGAAGAAGCAATTTCTGTCATTCAGCTGCAAAAACAGGCAAGCCTTCAAACTGATAATACTTTACATCTGAAATAGAACAAATTTCAAACTCAGTAAAATTTGAACAATTTATGAATAGTGTAGCTGTTACTGCTCTGGAGTCAGGGAATATTCTAAATAGTCTCAAGAGGCCACAGTTTTCTATTTTGCAAGTACTTTTAATTTTCCTGTGCTAATTATGACTATATTAACTTGCTAGGTGTCTTCTGTACTCTTTGCCTACTGGTCTCATTGCCTGCTTTCTTGGCAGGATTTGGCTACATAGCTTCAGAAGATTTTGGATGTTTACCCATTTGGCTGATGGAAGAATAACCAGATTCAATCAAGAGTTCAGAACACCACAGAAGCACAAAGTGATGAGGCTGATCTGAGGTCAAGCTGGGAAAACAAGTTGGCAGATCACGGTGACGGTCAGTGAGGTACATGACCAGGCACAGACGTATTTCAATGTATCTCAGGCAACTCCTGTATGCATGGGAATAAACCCGTGGTGACACATCTTTCACGTTCTTTCACACCGCACTTTCCCAGCAGTCAGACCCAAGGTTGCAAAGCTGTACTGTATCAGTGGGTGCAGACAGCCAAACCCCTCCGGGGATTTGCCCTGTGGAGGCAAGAGGTTGTATTCATGGATTCTTGCTGCCAAACATCTGGTGAGAGGCCCTTAATGCCATAGACTATGTACGCAATATAATCAAGTACCCAAAAGAGCTATTCAGTTTTCTATATGTGTTTACAAAAAAAAAACCAAACAACAAAACAACGCACAATTATTAGAGAAATCTCCTTCCAGACTAATTTTATTCTCTGGTTTAGTAAAACTCTGTTCAAGATGTTGAGATATCCATAAGAAATTTGTATATATTTTCTGAATCTCTTTCCCTTTGTAGTACTTTGCTGCTCAGAAAAAAACTTCATCTTGGGTCAGAGATGTACATGAAGTCAAAGGAACCATGTGCCAACTCTTTCGTTGTCCACAATAACTTAGATCTTTGTTGCGCTCCCTTGTATATCTGCTGTAGTGTTTGGGGTAATTCACAAATACCTAACTACACCTGAGTTAATATTTGTCTAGTGTGAGGTGCTGGGATCTCTGGCAAAAAAAAACCCAAAACCCCCTTAGCAGGAAGAATTAACTAACTGCTGCTGATCCATTATTTGCAGGAGTTTTTCAGGTTGTTTTGTAGTTGTTCAGCAGAACTACATCACTTTATTTTGTTTTCAAACAAAAATGTGATAAATTTGCAGAGTGTTCTGAGAGAAATTTTAGCTATCATTCTTGAAATTCAAATAATTTAAGGCTGCTGTTCTTGGCACTCAGGATGTTTAGATGACCTCCTGTAAATGACCCTCACAGCGTTAGGGAGAGCACCCAGCCCAGCAGTTCCCTGATTGTACAGGGAAACCAGATATAAGTTTTGGTGGAGAAAGAAAAGACAAAATAGGTTTATTCTGTAGCTCCAGTCTGACATGATCAGACACAGAGCTGCTCCACAGGTATTCTGAACAGCCCCAGTCATTGATTTACTTCACTTTGTATTTCCCTTTCCCCTTCTCAAGTTCTTCTCCTTTACCACCCCCATTCCCTTTCAAATAAACAGCTCATTTCTGTTTAACCTTTTCCTACTCTCCATGGTTTAGCAGACTTTATAACCTTATTTGGCGTTTATGATTTGATTGCCCTGGTAATTTCTACCTTATTCAGCAATTCTGCTAAGCTACTACTTCCTTTTGTTGTCTGCAATTTCCTGCTGTGTCATATCTTGTTGTCTTGTTAATGGTGTTCTGGTTCAGAGCTAGCCTTCTGTGTATGCATTACTCTCACCTCACTATTTGCATCAGCCTGTTATTCCTTATACTGTTACTTTTCAGAGGTGCCACGTGCCTCAGGATTCACCACAACATCTTATCTCATAGTTTGAAAGTCTATACGTTTCTGTGACACCTTTTCCTCTCATTATCTAGTTATACAAATGTGCAATGGTCAGAAAATATTAAGTAAAAAAAATAAAATTCTTTTTTTTCCATCAATTTTCACAATTGCCATTTTAGAAGTAGTGATCAGTGAAGGTGTTGAGTAACAGCTTTATAAATCTCGTCTGACACATGATGTGGCACCTGTCCACTTAAATGAATTTTTTTCTTTGAGCAGCGCTTTCACTGGAAGGATAAAAACTAAGTGCATCTTAAGTAATGAAATTGGACAGACTGGATCCTATCCACAGAGTTTAAAAAGGAAGAATGAAACACAGCAATAAAGTTATGGAGCTAATGATTTAAATGGTTAAGTTTATTTTATTTCTAGTTGTCTCTTGATGTCAAGAGATCCATTTCTTTGCATTTTGTCAATGATAATTTTGTACTGATGTATAACAACCGATTAAGCATGAATAATTGAACTACAAGTCTTTCAATAGAAAAAGAGCTGTACATTTAATAATTTAATTAATGTGAAGTTAATTTTGTAAAATAAGCACTATGATTCATAAAGGAAGAAGTTATAGCCAAATAAAATATATGGATCAGATACAGAGCAAAACTGTAATGAATACCAGAGGTGAAAAAGGCCCAGTTAAAGACCAATGATAAATTAAAGATGTCTTGCCTTTTTCTTAACATTTAAGGCATTTGTGTAGTGAGCTTTAAAAAGTAAAATTGTTCTATCTAGAGGCTAATTCAGTGGATAGAATTGAGATATAGCACATAACAGAACTGAAATTCTCAAAATATGACTGAAATCCTTCTACTACTCTTCCATTGGTAATAAATCTTGTTTTACAAGCTCAAGTAGAATAGGTTTGATGATTGAGTAATCCTTAAACAGTTTGTGCTCATCCATTTTTTCCTGCAAGGAAAAGTCTTCAATAGTAACCAAAAGATCACTGCCAACTAATGTTTCTTTGAAAGGGAAATGAAAGAAACAATACAGTTTTTTTTATGTCGTTACCTTCAGGGAAGTCATACTTGTATGTATTTTTCCAGTACTTCACCACAGTTATGGGAAACAGGATAAAATCTTTCTTCAGTTGTCACAGTGACTAGGCCAAATCTAAAGTTGATATAGGACTTGATCCTACAAGCCTTTCTCACTTGAACTGTAAAGATGATTGCTCAACTAAATCTTGTCCCATCAGTTCTTACTAATTCCTTTCTCAGGAAAAATAAACAAAAACCTTTTGTCTTCATTTGGCTTTGCTGACATTTAGTGAAGGTTAAATAGCAGTTCTGGACATTGGGCTCTTGTTTTCCAGAATTTCTGAGCACTGAAATATTTCGGAGTACAGCAGCATTCGGTCTGAATGATAATCACAGAATCACAGAATCACAGAATGGTACGGTTGGAAGGGACCTCTGGAGATCATCTAGTCCAACCCCCCTGCCAGAGCAGGGCCACCTAGAGCAGGTTACACAGGAACGCGTCCAGGCGGGTTTTGAATGTCTCCAGAGAAGGAGACTCCACCACCTCTCTGTGCAGCCTGTTCCAGTGCTCTGCCACCCTCAAAGGAAAGAAGTTCCTCCTCATGTTGAGATGGAACTTCCTACGCTCAAGTTTGTGTCCTGTTTCTGGGCATCACTGAAAGCCTGGCCCCATCCTCCTGACACCCATCCTTTAAGTATTTATAAGCATTGATAAGATCCCCCTTCAGTTGTCTTTTTACCAGGCTGAAAAGACCCAAGTCTGTCAGCCTTTCTTCATAAGAGAGGTGTTCCAATCTCCTAATCATCTTGGCAGCCTTTTGCTGCACCCTCTCCAGCAGTTCCCTGTCCTTCTTGAACCGGGGAG
>VYZM01019138.1:58867-68976 GCA_013398915.1 Dromas ardeola
CTGTATGGCGGCACAGCCTTCTGGTGTGTCAGCCCCCCCCCCCAGCTTTGTGTCATCAGCAAACTTGCTGAGGGTGCACTCTATCCCTTCATCTAGGTCATTGATGAATACATTGAACAGATTGTAATCAAAAGCACAATGTAAGAAGTTATTCATATAAACGGTCTTACATAACAAAGCCTGAATAGCAAAATAAGAGATCCTGGGAGTGAGGTGAAGCACTGGACCCTTGAATGTCCACACTATTTAATGGTTAATTCATTCCATGGTTTTATCTAAGTCTGCCTCAGCTATTTCTCTTATGTGGCCTTTTATTTCCCCCAATTCCAGCTTTGTATGTGTTTGCCAAAAATGGCAATTGCTTTTCTATGTTGATTTCTTTTGTGTTGTGTTTTCAGCTGTTGGGGTTTGTTGCTGTTGTTGTTGTTTTGTTTTGTTTTGTTTTGTTTTGGGGTTTTTATTTTGTTTTGTTTTTAATAAAAAGGATCATATTACTTATTTTCCACTACCAAAAAGGGTAAGGAGTTTTAAAGACCTTCTTTGTGTCTAAGGTTTGTGTATACTTATCTTTCAAACATTATCCTCATTACCAGGTAGATTATGTTGCTATTTTTTAATTTGTTTCAAATACCTATGGAAGTAAAAATCCAATTTAAGTCAGGCATTCCAGCACCCAAAATTAAAAGTCTATTCTTACCAAAGCAAAGTCAACTGCCTCTATCCAGTGTCTGTGAAGGTTAATCCTTTTTAAAAAAATAATAATCTGAGGTAGAAGCACTTACCTTCTATAGAATAGCTTGTAGAATGCTGGAAACAAACTTCTAACAATCTGTATTCACTCAGGATGCTGAAGGCCTTATGCATTTTAATGATAAAATTTAATAAATGGGAAAAATCAAGCCAAACTTTCTTTTCCTACTGACATTCCAATGCACCTTGTCTCAGGCCCTAAATTTGTGTTTGCAACACCCTCCCTTAGAATGTGTGTTATTTTTCCCCTATGCTTCCAAGCACAGACAGATAGCTTTTCATTGCTGATGTGTATCCTTCCACAATGGCTCTTATTTATAGATAATTTATTTATTGATACATTGGCAGCAAAAGAAAGGTTAAGGACAGTGTAGGCCCATTACTTAATGAGGCAGGGGGATAGTGACAAGCAATATGGCTGAGGTAATCAATGTCTTTTTTTGCTTTAGTTTTCCCTTGCTAGACTTGAAGTCAGACTCAGTCAGGCTTGCTTATCGGAGTCTGTGGGAGTGAGCAGTACCCACAGTAGAGGAAGAAAAGAGTTAAGGATCACTTAGCCCACTTGAACATGCAGAAGTCCACAGGATCTGATGGAATGCACAGGTATAGGGGAGGAGCTTTGCAAGGCTACTGTCTATCACCTTTGCCAGGTTGTGTCAATGAAGGGAGGTTCCTGTTGACTGGGAAAAAAAATATCAGACATCACACTCATCTACAAGAAGGGGAAGGAGGATCCAAGTAACTACAGCCAGTCAGCTCAGCCCCCAGGAAGTTTATGGAGCAAATCCTCCTGGAAGATACTATGAAGTACATGAAGGACAAGAAGGTGATTGGGAGCAGCCAAGGGTGAAACGTGCCTGACTGACTTCATTGCTTTCTATGATAAAGTTCCTAGTGTTATGGAAGGGCAGGACAGTGGATGTTGTTTACTTTGAATTTACCAAGGCTTTTACAAAGTTTCACTTTTCCAGATTCAAGTTACTACATTGGTGAGATAGGCAGTGGATAACTGGATGAGGTGTGTGGAAAATTGGCTGGACTGCTGGACTTAAAGAGTTGTGATCAGTGGTACAAATTTCAGCTGATGACCAGTTAGTTACTAGTGAGGTCCCTCAGGGATCAACACCAAGACCAGTACTGTTTAATTAACTGTATTCATTAATGACCTAAATGACAGGTCAGAGGGATCTCTCAACACGTCTGTGGACAACACCAAATTGGGAGAACCATTCAATATACGAGAGGGCAGGGCTGCAATTCAGAGGGAAATTAACAGGCCAGAGAAATGGGCTGACAGGAGACTCATGAAGCTCAGCAAAGGGAGATGTAAAATCTTGCACAGGGAGAACAACCACCCCATGCCACTTTATATGCTGAAGGTGACTGTCTGGGAAGCAGCTTTGCAGAAAAGGACCTATCAGTCCTGGTGGACAGCAAAAGGAACATGAGCCAGCAGTATGTTCTGGCTGTAAAGATGGCCAACAGCATTCTGAGCTGTACCAGTAGGATTTTGGTCAAAGGTTCAGCAAAGTGGTCCTTCCTCTTTACTGGCACTTGTAAGACCAAATATTGTCCAGCTTTGGACTCCTCAGTACAAGAAACATTGACATAGTAGAGAAAGTCCAGGGAAGACAAAAAGATGGTTTGGGGCTAGTACACAGGACATACGGGGAAAGTCTGAGAGAGCTCAATTTTTTCAGCCCAGAGAAGATACAGCTCAAGCAAGATTTTGCTGTCTACAACTACCTGATTGGAGTACGGAGAAAAGATGGAAGCAGTCTTCTTAAAGATTCACAGTGATAGGATGAGTGGAAACAGACACAAGGTGGAACATTGAAAATTCCCACCAGATAACAGGGAAAAAAGTTATCACAAGAGTGGTCTAACACTGGAAAAGGTTGTCTTTTAGAGTTGAAGAATATTCATCCTTGAGATGTTCAAGAAAACTTTTGAGCAGGGGTTTGGACTTGATGATCTCCAGAGGTCCCTTCAACCTAAATAATTCTATGATTCTATCTATGAAAAATAAATAGAAATTGTGAAAATGCCTGTATTCATAATTTTATTTCTCCCAGTATCAGTTATTACGTATTTAGGATACTGTGCATATAGATTTGTTATTTTTATCGTTTGGAGATTTTTGTTTTATAGTCTGTTCTCTCACATCTTATGTAGAACATAGGGTCCTCAGATTAAAATTAAAAAACACCGGACTACACAGTGCAGCAACTCTCAGAGGCAAAATTTAAGTGATTTAGAGAAAAGGGTGAAGTTATCTGCTCTCTCTCTGCTATACTTACACTTTTAATAAGCAATTAAAAAAAGCTGAAGCTTAAAAGTACTTTTATGGATATGTTAATTTATTTGTGCCTGAATCAGTTAGCCACAAAATGATCTGTTTAAACATCTATGTCGATTTTTTCTTCTCTGAATCCCCAGTTCTCTTCCTTCTCATTGCCTTCCATGCCAAGGAGAAAAATTCAGTTAAAGTCTTCTTGAAATAAACAAACAAAAAAACAAAAACAATAAAAAAAAACACAAAAAAAGAAAACCAAAAGAACCCAAAAAACAAAAGGGCCTCCTGACCTCCTGTAGGTACACTCCTGCATTCTCCTGCTGTGTTATTTTATCTCAAGAAAATACAACTGTAGCTCTAATGATACAAGCATATATTGCTCAGTAGCCCAGGAAGGAAAAAGTTAGTCATCCTCTTTGCAGTTGTCAAAATATGCTGTCTTCCTTCCCCATTACAACATTAGAGGCAGGAGAGCAGCAATAACAACTGCAACATCCAGCTGCTTTACTTTTTTTCTTTTTTTTTCCTGGCTGCTGTTATCAATTAGCAGATTCCCTTGCTCAGCCTCAGGTGCCAGAAAAGGCATCTTGCTGAGATGCCTTAACTCATGCAGATATAAAGCTGCTACAACCGTCATAGTTACTGACTCCTTCAGTGATCAGAATACTATATGCATGGAAAAGCATCTAGAAGAAATCTAGGTTGAAAATGAGAATTTGTGCAGGGTGAAACAGTCGCTTGATTCAATAATGAGAGACCTGGCACAGTGGAGAATACCCTCATGACACACACCCAGGGGCTGAAGCTTTCAACTTTCAAACAAGCAAATGCTATACCAAATAAAAAATTTCTTCCTGATTGAATGGTATTTTCCTATACATTTCCAATGACTGTGATATTTAAGAAGACTGGCAGACCCGGGCCATTCTAGGGCCCGACCCATAACATACTCATACTTACAGGCTGCCCAGAGAGGTGGTGGAGTCTCCATCTCGGAGACATTCAAAACCCGCCTGGACGCGTTCCTGTGCAACCTGCTCTAAGGTGGCCCTGCTCTGGCAGGGGGGTTGGACTAGATGATCTCCAGAGGTCCCTTCCAACCCTATGATTCTATGATTCTATGATTCTATGATACTCAAGCAAAGCTAATCACTGTTCTCTAATTAAAATAATGCAACCACCAACAATACAGTAAAAAACATCAGAAAAGATTCCAGAGGAGAGGTTTGTCAGTTCATGACAAAGAAGTCCTGGAGATATTTATCTTGATGTGTTGTGCTCCAAAAGTGTATGCTTCTGTGCACTCACTCTGCTCTCAAGGCAAAAGCAGCCATTCTTTCCACCCAGGAAACAAGAGGGGCATTACTAAATAAAGACTGCTTTTCCATTAGTTACTTGTTTTCAGATTGCTTTGGATTCAACCTGCCATAAACCTCCATGGCATCACAACATTTTTGGTCCCTTACTTTTTAAAACTTTTCTAAAGGAAAGTTATCCACTTAAATAATTAACATTTTTTTGTGGCAGAATTTGGAAAAGTTTCCACATATTTACACTGTGCATGCAACAAATGTTACTAAAATATATGTTCCATATACAATCAGAACATTCTTGTTCATCTTTATTTAAGCTTCTATTAGTATTAATATTATGAATCCAGTAAAGTAATTATTAAGTGAGTGTTTTTGAAGTTATACTATTTACAGAATATTACCATTAGGTCTTCAGAATCTCATAATAAAAGAAGCAAAGCAGTAATTCTAATTGAGAAATGTTAAAGTTAAGGAAAACGACTGTATAACTTGTTGATTATGTGATTTATCTGTAAATACAGTACAAGGGATTTTTTAAGGGAGCTTAGGAAGAAATCAAGGGAGTTCGAATCTGTCTTCAGAACTCTTAACTTTGTTCTTTCCAAGGGAGAAGGATGGGCAACCACAAACTTTTTTAAAATGGTAAAATAGAAGTCGGTGAAGTTCTGAAAACACTCTACAGTATGCCATACTCATAGTGCTGATTTTTGCTTTTGTTTCAAGGATTCCCTACCTGTGATGGGTAATTAAAAAAAAAAAAAAACAACAAAAAAAAAACAATTAAAAAAACCCAACAAACCAACCAAGGGAGAAATACAGAAAACCACCCTCATTCATCTATTCTTGAAATACTATGCTCTTGTGTAATGAAACCCTGAGCTGGCCTCAACCTTCTGCTGGAATCTGATTAAAATTTAAATACAAATGAGAATGGTAGAAGAGATTTAAGTGCTCTTAGTCCCTAAATTAAAGATTTGTTAAATATAATAATAAGCCTAAAGAAGACAAATCAAACAGGAAAAGAAAATCCCCCTAATCCCAGGTCTATTGAGTGAGATATATTAATAAAAAGGTCATTCGAAAAGAAATTTCCCCATTGTTCTAACCAGGTGGAATCTTATTGCAGTGAGACTAAATATATATTTTCATATTTTGGGGTATAATATACAAAACTAGAGATTGTCTCCTTCTCTCGCTCATTTTAAGTAACTATATATACTTCTGTGTTTGATTCTGTGACCTATTGACAAGATACTTTACCAGAATGAGAAGATGCAGTAGAAACCTTGGCCTTTTGTGCCTGCACTATCCCACTTCAAGAAGCTCAAAACCACAAAAGCTTATTCTTAGTGGGCTCCAGGATATGTGCAAACTGCTGAACAGTATACTTGTATGGAAAAGAAGAACACTATGTTTCAATCCTTGCACGGATTAAATTTCTCAGTTGAATCAACAACCATTTATATTAGATGAATGGATTCCCATCAGAGTATTCTAGTCACTAGGAGGTTGGATTAAGTTTTTTTCTTGCTTGCTTGTTTTCGCTGACTATAATGGTGTGAACACCAATATGAGATGAGAGTGAAGAGTATTTTCTTCCTGAGGTTGGTACCTAGGATATATTCCAGTTTGAATCCCTCCAGCTAAGCAGCCTCAGTTTAAATCCGCTGCTTCCTCAATGACAGCTCTAACCACATAGCCTTTCTATTTGAGATACATGCTTTAAATATGAAAGCAAGTCACATCCTGGTAAATTCACGAAACAATTCTGGAAATTTGCCTTGAGGGATGGATTCTGAGCAGAAAGAGGCACCTGCCTGTAGCATCAAATTCAGCACCAATCGCTGGGGAAGGATGGAGCTGAAGACAAACTCCTGCTAAGATCCCTGGGCTAGCTGCCTGTTGGTAACCACTAGGCCGACTTAGCCTACCTTTTCACCCACTATGTGCTTTGCCATCCATTTCTGAGTCTAACTGCCCCATGCTCTTTATAACTACCGAATTTCACAATGCAGTTCTTCGTTCCAACCCTAGCAAGCAAGAAAAGAGGATGTATCCAGATCCCTAATTATCCACTTTGGGGACTGCAGATACTTTTGTCCTTTGAATTGCTTTCCACCAATATGGAAGTAGGATGTAAAAGAGAAATAGAAAGCAAGAGAAAAAAATAACCAAACCCCAATTTCTATGGATTGTGGAATACTAACTGGATGAGTAAAATGTGTGGGTTTGTGACAAAAGAAACTTGGACTACAGTACAGAAGTCCTTGCAGAGTAATTGTATTCAACAAGACCTCAGCTTCAACAGAAACTAGAAACGGTAATCTCAAAGCTAATCTCACAGAAACCTTTGTGGTTGTATCACAAATTGCACGTCGGGAATTTACTATATTGTTTTAAAATCAGTTTATCTGTCCATTAGGTGTAAAATATAGTGTTCCAACTTTGTAACCTACAATTTAAAATAGGGAAGGTGTAAAATTCTTGGTAGAAAAAAGTGAATTGGAAAGTTTATTTGCCACTAGCACCGAACACTGCAGAAACATTTAGAATTGTTAGACAGCTCCACTCAGATGCTGGAAGTTCACTCAGCATCCACACATGCATAGAAACGCACTGGAAGTTATTACAAGCTAAAGATAAGACAGTTTTTAACAGCTTGCATATATCTTCACTAATTTTCTCCCAGAATTTTTAATATAAATATTTTTTTTGAAATATGCTAGTCATGAGATTATTTGCCAGGCAAATTATGCTGGGTATCCATCTTTTCGTAAGCCACAGGAAAATGAAATCCACACCATTCACAGGAGAGTGTACTAACCACTAGACTACAAAACATTATGTGTAGTGAGATAATATGTTGGTGGTGACCTTTGTAACATTCGATGAAATTTTATCAGTACAAATCCAAGAATGTAAACTTCCTAAAGCTTAAAGTAAATTTATTCAATTGTCTATTTTTTTAATCAGCATAGGATCTTCCCTTAAATTAGGTTGCCTAGTAACAGAAGACGATATGCGTCTTTCACTAAACACTCACTTGATGCAAAAATAGAAACAAACACTTGAAAAAAATACCTTTGGCCTGAACAGAATACCATCTTTTCAGGTAAGGGTGAAATTGAACTTGCATCTCTCATTCTCTGAATGAGATCAGTAATTTCTGGTAGCCATTGTCTGTTCCTTTACTGTCTTTTAGAAGTGGTATGAAACAAGATCATGTACCAACTTTTGCATTTCAAGGGAGAACTATGCTGTGGAGAATATCAGAAAATCATGAAAGGAAGGAAAAATATCCCCCAAAACACTGTGCCTAGCATGTCATTATCTACCTAAGAGATACAGTTTTAGATCTGGTTCTACTCTTTTTAATCTCTTAATGCTTTCTACAGACTGCTTCAGAAGTTAAGATAGGCACTTAAGTCAGTCACTTTGAATGATAGACTGGGGTCAAGTGCTTAATTTTTGAATAATTACATTCAGGGAACCTCATTTTAGGGGGAGTGCTGCAGTCTTGCTACGCTTGCTTTTCTGTTCAGCAAAGCAGTGTATATGCAGCTGACAGAAGCATCTAACGTGCAGCAGTTTGTGCAGAAAGGAACAAAGAAGGAGCCGGCAGCTCTGCGCCGACCAGCATACATGTCTCCAGCTATGGTAGTGACATGCCACAGGTGACAGGGCATGGTTCCCAGCTGCTGTTAGAGCTACTGTCCCTGTGACACCCAAAGCTTGACCCAGACAAATGTTCAGAAGGAGGATTCAGACCTACAAATCTCAAGCTGCAGGGAGTGCCTGGGACATCTCACTGAGATTAAGCCAGATGGTTTTACAGCTTGTAGCAGCTGTGCAGTTGTCAAGAAACTGTGCCACCAACTGAAAGAGCTACAGGAAGAGGTCAGCAGACTGAGCAGCATCAGAGATTAAAAGAAAGCTAATTGAATGGCTCTTCTCTGAGAGACTTCAAGAGCCGCTTCAAGCACTCACAACCTCCAACTGTAGCAGAGGGGCAGGCAGAGTCTGTGCCTGTCAGGGTGGCAAGTGGAAACTTACACAATGGCAAAGGCTGGAAGCTGGCACAAGGAAGACGGCTTCTGCTACTCCTGAAGACTTGAATCTACAGAATAGGTTCACCACCCTCATAGTTGATAAGGAACTGGGAGCACTGCAAAAGGAAACATCTGAGCCAGTTGAGCTTGAGACACACAGGAGCACCAGGAAGAGAGTATTAGTAGTGGGAGACACCCTGTTGTACTCAATCCCATCTGCCAACCTGACCTGTCATCTAGGGAGGTTTCTGGTTGCTGGAGGTTCACACTTCAGTTGTTGTGGACAGGCTGACAAGGCTCATCCAGCCTTCAAACTGTTACCTGATACTGCTTTTCCACATGGACATCAATTATACTTTCAGGAATGATCTGGAAAGTATCAAGTAGGTCTCTTGGAGTGATGATAAAGAGGGGGGGGCGGGGGGAGGGCATGTGGTTCTCTCCTCCATCCTGCCAGTGCAGGGTGAAGGGCTTGAGAAGGAGTGGCTGGATCCTGCAGGACAAGAATTGATTATGGAGCTGGTGTCAGAAACAGGACTTCATTTTCTATGACAACTTAACGGAAGAGATGACTTAGTGAAGCAAAAGTATCTTTGCCAACAGGCTCTCCAGAAGACCTTTAAACTAGGAACAACAAGGAAATAAGGCAATGATCAACAATCATATAAGGAAGTGGTGGATAGAGTTGGTGAGCAGAGGATGCGGGTGATATGAAAAAGAGGAACCTCATAGTCAATAGAACAGGGCTGAAGTGGGGTCACTCCAAGTACACGCACATAAATAAGGAATTGCCTATGGAATAACATTATGGGGAATAACATGTTTCTGGGAAATCAGTTTAAGTGCCTCTATGAATTCCCTGTACACTGATGCATGCTGCATGGGGAACAAACTGGAGGAATTAGAAGTTCCTGTGCAGTTGAAGAGCTATGGTTTCATTCAGATCACAGACATGGCGGGATAGTTCACGATTGGATTGTTGCAATGGGTGGATACAGGCTCTTTAGGAAGGACAGACTGTGACAGTGAAAAGCAGCAAATCACCCTTTATGTGAAAGTGCAGCAAGAATGCACAGAGCTCTTTCTGGGTGTGGGTGAGATATCATTTGAGAATTTATAGGTGAGGATCAGCAAGCAGACCAGCATGACTGATGTTGTGGTGGGTGCCTAAACCATTTGATCAGAAAAAAGGAATAGACGAGACCTTCTTTAGACAACTGGAAGAAGCCTTACACTCACAGGCCCTGGTACTCATGGGCATCTTCAACCACCTCGATACCTGATGGAGGGACAATACAACAGGGTATAAGAAAACTGGGGCATTGATTGTCGGTGAGGTGCCTGGGCGTAGTTGCTCAGCACTTGTGGGGGAGTGTGCCAGTATTTCTGAGAGCCAGAAGGCACACCACATCTCAAGTGTGAAAACTACCCACACAGGTCCCTCTCTGAAATGCTTATACACCAATGCACGCAGCACGGGGAATAAGCAAGAAGAACTGGAGATCTGTGTGCGGTCACAGGGCCACAATCTCATTGCAGTTACTGAGATGTGGCGGGACAGCTCACATGACTGGAATGCTGTCATGGATGGCTATGTCCTTTTCAGGAAAGACAGGCCAGAGAGGTGAGGTGGTGGAGTTGCTCTTTATGTGAGAGAGCAACTGGAATGTATCGAGCTCTCTGTGGGGGCAGATGAAGAGA
>VYZM01019143.1:3760-16054 GCA_013398915.1 Dromas ardeola
TAAAACAGAGACAACAGTGGTTCCATATCCAGGATCTGTGTGAAAGTAGACACAAAGGTTAAGAGTGTTGTTATAATACAAATGGAAGGAGAAACAATTATCATCTCTTAGTCAAGAGTTTGACAAATAAGACCAATTCAAATTCATTACATTCCCAGACCCAGTGTCTTCTTTCAGGTTCTTCAGAACTCAGCCTTTAACATTTTGCCCATAGAATGTCATCTATTTATCTTTGTCTGGCAATTTTGGTATCCACCAGTTTCAGTTCCCTACAAGTACTTACTTTTCAATCTGTGATGCTGGTGTCTTGACTTTATAGCTTTCCTCCCAAAATATCCTGATGATACTATTTTTTAATGGATCTTACAAATGCTCAGAGATTTAGCCACTATTTTAATCTGTCATGTCCAATTCATTTAATTTATACATTATGAGTAGATCCTCACAACTAAGATTCTAACTCCTATTGCTAGTCTCCATGTCTATTTTCTAGTCTATATTAAATTACTGCTTTTCAAACACCTGTCACATTAAGCTTCATTACATGTTCTTTGTCAGGTGGATACTTTCTACAGCAGGAATTGGCATGATCATTTTAGCCAAAAACGTGAATTGACTTCGTCACATAATACTGTTAAAAAAGGACCACGCAGGTACAAAAGAAAGAAAAGCAAAACTTTTGTTACAACTTTTTAAGAGGAATGACAAAGTGATGATGTAGTAAGGGAATGGCTGGATGTACAGGACAATGTAGTTCAAGGTTCACATCTCTCTTCCTATGCAAAATATTAACTGAAACATTACTGGTTTGTTCTATTCTATTTTACCCTATTTGATAGAGAATAGATAACTTGACATGTACACACTGTCACTTTCATTATTTCCAATTCCATTCTCCAAAACCAGTTATTCAGGTAGACATATTGTTTTAATGATATGGACACGCAGGGACTAAGACAAGCTCAAGAAATAAAAATTAATTGGTGAACTAATCGGGATTTGAATTTAAGCCTCCAGAGACAAAACGGAGTATTTCTGGCACACCATATTATTCTGTATATTGAATAGCAGTATCCCATAAGTGTGATGTTGTTATGTGATGTTGTGATCCATGTGGCATGTGCAGTGTTGTCTATAATATATATTTAAAAACTGAAAAGATGAGAGTTCAGGTTTGTCATGGTTTAACCCCAACCAGCAACTAGGCCCACGCAGCCACTCGCTTGCTTACCCTGGTTGTGATGGGGAAGAGAAATCAGAAGAGTAAAAGTGAGAAGAAACTACTAGGTTGAGATAAAGACAGTTTAATAGGGAGGGCAAAAGCTGTGCATGCAAGCAAGGCAAACCAAGGAATTCATTCACTGTTTCCCATCGGCAGGCAGGTGTTCAGCCATCTCCAGGAAGGCAGGGCTCCATCATGTGTACCAGTTACTTGGGAAGACAAGTGCCGTAACTCTGNATGTCGTAACTCCAAACATCCCCCCCCCTTCCTCCTTCTTCCCCCAGCTTTATATACTGAGCATAACATCATATGGTACGGGATTGCCTTTTGGGTCAGCTGTCCCAACTGTGTCCCTTCCCAGTTTCTTGTGCACTCCCGTCCTACTCGCTGGCGGGGCGTTATGAGGAGCAGAAAAGGCATTGACTGCCTAGCAACAACTAAAAACACCAGTGCGCTCTCAAAAGTATTTCTTATCCCAAATCCAGAATGTATCACTACACCAGCTGCTAGTAAAAAGGTTAACTCTATCCCAACTGAAACCATGACAAAGTTTCAAGTTGCTGGAAAATTAATAGCGTGGCAAATGGATTTGTCAATCACAACTAAAATATAAATGCTACTACAGCTTAATGATATATTTTTGATGTTGCCACTATCATTAACTACACCATCCTCTTCACCTACTAGATTCGTCATTCCATTATTATTTTTTTTCCTGCAACATCTCTTGGTGTTGACACCAAGATCATAGTAGGATAACACTGTCATTCATAGATGCAAATGATTCAGGGTAGGAGGTCATAGTGATGGGTAACACCAAACACTTAAGGCATCCTATCTTTAAACAACAAATTCAGTTAATAGGTCTCCTTGTATATTGTTTATCCTTACTGAAAAGTTTTCTCAAATGACCTTCCATTTTATGGAAACAAAATCTGAATTTTCAAGTCATGTTATATATTTCTTCAGATTTATTTTTTTCCCTTGGGTATGCAGCCTTGTTTATTTAATGCTGTAAAAGTCCCTTGTCAGATAGCACCTAAAAAACCAGAAGTGTGTCACAAGAAGGAAGAGACATGAGATTACAAGTCTGTTTCCTAGTCATAGGTGTTTCAAACTTTGTCCTTTCTATAATCCAGTGTCATTTATTCTGAATGTATTGCTTTTTGATAATATGTTACATTCAAATATGGCAGGAAATCTGTCAAGTTGTTTTATATTGCTTTTATGTCATCAGCGCATTTTGATGGTAGAATGAATGACTGCAGATTAAGATTATTGCTGACTTTTTTGATATCTACAGTTTCAACCAAATACAAAATCCTTTATTTGTTGCCTTTGACCCTTGTATAATGTTATCAGTGTGACCCAAATTATTTATTCAAATTCAAGGCAAGACTGGCCCATTCATTGGAGCTTTTTCAAGAACACGTATATAAAATGTGGGCCCGTTGATTATTGGTTAGGTTCTTTTTACGTTTATGTATCTTATGCATCATGTTTACACATTGTCAATGAAACTTGTCTTCTGATACTTTGAGAGAACAGTTGTCTAAAATGCTTTAATTTCTTTCAATATTACACATATTTTGATATTATACTTCCAAATCTGGCAACAATGTATCATCTACTTTCTCTTGTCATCCACATTTTACTGTAGAAGTCAAAATGGTATAAACATAAGGAGTGACAGAAAATTAAATTGCAACAATATACTTGTGATTTTGACAAGGTCTTAATGGTCTTTGCATTTGTTACATATTACAAAATGAGTGTAATAATTTATTTTCTTCTCACTATGCAAAATTTACAGTAGTTGGGAAAAATCTTATCTACAACATTATATGCTTGACTGATAGATTTAACTTGCAGACAGTGCTGCTATGTTTATCATAAAACATTACAGCTATGAAGAAATTTGAACTCTTTGATATATACAGACCAGAAGCAATTAGACAATAATTTCAGGAGCACTTTTTAAAAATGAGTGATATCCTTGAAAGACAGTTTACTGCTTTAGTTTTTATATATTTCTTTATCATATCAGTACAGATATCATACCATAAGGTTTTTTTATTTGAAAAGTAATTAGAAGATCCACCCTAATGATTTTGTCTCAAAAGCTGTTTAACTATGTAATATTACATTCATATATGACCTACTACCATTTTTTACTGGGGCAAACATATTTCCAGTAATGTTTCATTTTGATTAAGACAAAAGGTGTAAAGAATTTGTCTCCTTCTTACTATAGGATCAGTTACCCATTAGACATACGTCATGTTCAATAAATGTAATTAATTCTTATTGTGCCTTTCTCTACACTAGAAAGTTTTTTAGAATTTGTTTGGCTTTATTTTGTTTTTCTGATGAAAGGAATTAAAAACTATGATCAAGTTGGAAATTTTTCTTACTGAAATAGATTAATTCATTTGTCTTTTAATATAGGTATTCTTCAGGGCTTTTATGTCAGTTTTGTGCTTTTATTTGCACTCTTTCCTGTATTTTGTTATCTAAAAACCATAGTCATAAAAATTCAATTAAAAAGTTTACAAATGGAAAATCACTTCTCTGTCCACACTATTTTGTATAATATCATTCTGAATTGTTTCTTTATTCTGACTTAAATCTTTTCGAGAGTCATTACATATTATGAATGCAATATTTGTAGATATGGTCTTCATTTCTTGCTCCAAAGCCTATTTATTTGCTTTGACTTTCTGTTTGATTGGCCCCAGCTAATCAAATGTTATGGACACTTCATGATTGATCTATTCTTCTTTAACATCTCAATAGACTTTGTATGTTCTCTACATTTTATCCACAGTGATTAATTAAATACACTTAATTTGCATAGTATAGGCTCACTGTTTATAGTGTTATTTGCCTGCTATACCAGTTTACTAGATGACGTTCTTAAATTATGTAAGAATTACATTTGTGAGGAATTATAACACATTTCCTTGCTCCAAATGTAACTGAAATCCGTCTGTGAGAAAAACAAAGGAAAAAAGGAGAAAAAAAAAAGGAAGAAGTAGAAAAACCTTCAGTCTCCATAGGCAGAAATTTGTTGTTGCATGTATTTATTCAAGTTCTTTTGAGCAGTGGAGAATGCAGTGGAATAAACTTGCATAAAACACAGTAATATGCTATTAAAAACTTTGTAAAAATCAGTATCTTAATTGCTGCATGCTGTTACCTAGTTTAACAGAAGCTTCGTCTTCCACACTGTTCATGTTACCATTTAATGTATATTAGCATAATTTTCCATCGTATTTGAAGTCAATTTATTAAATGTTACCATTTAAAATATTTGTATGGATACAGCTTTTTAGTTAATGGACTCTACGGAGGGTATACTAAATTTAACCCATAGAGACTAAAACCTTGCTTTATCCTGAAACATGCATGTATCAGCAGAATTGGAAGCTTCCTCATGATGCTGTACAAACATAGGCTTAATCTCATCTGGAAGGCAGAGTATCAGTGGGTATCAGTGCAATAACTCGTCAGTAAAGCTGAGCAGGTAGACAGAAGCCGATAACACTTTTTCCTTTTTATGAGCAAATAACACATTGTCATGGTGGAAAGATGTTTTTAGTTTGGGTGGAAAATAATGTATACTGTTGCACTGATAGGTGTGTTGGTTTAAATGATTGTTGTATCCAACTCTAACAGGTTTCAGAAAAGTTGGAAAAAAGCTATTTTGTTTTGGAAATAGAGTCCAGAGGCTAGGATTTTCTCTTCATCACCAAGGTATATCAGTCCTGATGGTGTGACAGTGGGTCAGGATAAGGAACTAATAGTGTATTGATTTTGCATTGTACAAATTCTATTTTCTCAAATGTTTAAGGAGACATGTATAGGTCACTGATGTGAGCAGAGGCTGATGTTGTTATTCTTGTATAAGGCTGCCTGGCTGAGGTTTGTGTTTATTTGAGTTTATTAGTATTTTTTTAAACAATTGTGTTCTTATTGTAAATATTAAAGGTATGTTGTGGCACTTCAAACATTGAACTGTCATTATGTAAAGAGAAATAAATGGAAATAAGAATTATCTGAGGCTTTAAGATCAATTAAAAACTGATCTGTAACATACCTACCTTTGATTTGTTCAGAAATTCAGTTGATATGGTTTTGGAAAATTAAGGATATGGTGTCTTATTTTATCACATTGCAAGCAGTTTGTGCTAGTAATAAATACTTCTTTCTATTGATATATTATAGAAGATGTTTATATTCTTACTTAATTGTACACATAGACTAACCGATGTTAAAATACTGAAAAAATACTAGTGACCTAAACAAATGTATAGAGGTAATAGCATTTTGTCAATCCAGTACAAAAAATACTAATATGACTGTATCACTTCCAATGACAGGGTAAAATCTTGATGTTCCCCAAAATGCTTTTTGCAGTAAAACTGGAGATTTCATAAAAACAGCGTTCCTGGAAATTTATTCAGCAATGACGTTCTCTTATTTTATCCTGTTGTTTATATTGAAATGAAAGAGTACTTAAATGCCATAAATTGTGATTACACATTACCTCATTAAAAATGATTCAAATAGAATTAATCTCCACACTAAAAATTATGTTGTTAATATTAGAGTATTTGAGTATTACAACTGAATATATAAACAGATATTTTCAAGTCTGGCATGTTAGATATAATTTTTCTGAAAGACTTAATAGTTTTTTTTATTTATTTGTAAATTTGATACTTGTTATCTATTTCTTTTCACGAGTTTTGTCACAATTCATCTTAGGTAGCCAGCACAATTGTAGAAACTAGTATTCAAACTTAAAAATTCGACTTTTTTTTCAAGAAGTTGCCTATCTGATCTAAATAAAGAACATTTTATCTAATTCTAATACCTTTGCTGTTTTAATGATGATAAAATTTTTAATAAAGCCTTCAATCTTTTATGTGTTTACCTGTAATTCAATGCTTATGTAGAAGTCAGTCAGATTAAATTCAATTTTTTTCCAAGTAAAACATAAATGTATTTGACACCTTTATTTTTGCAAAAACTGAGTAACTAACTTTTGGTCACTCTCTAGCTACTCCATATTAAACTATATAATCTGAAGATCAGTAATGTCTTCTATGCATTTTAGAAAACCAGCTAGTACATTTTGTTTAAAGGTGCCAATGATCTAAAGTTTGTAGAAGACTTAAGCTAAATTTTACAGTGCAAGAAAAACAATAGGACTTTGGCGGGGATTAGGAGACAAGCATTCAGGAATTTTGTATGTGGAAGTCCTCATTCACTTATCTATCCATACTATGGGTTCTGTTTTCCAAATGGAAAAAAAAGATACACCCTTATTTAGCAAGGTGTGGTGAAAGGTCAAAATTATTATAAAATATTATGCATATGTACTTAGTTATGGATATATAGTCTATACTTACAGTTAAGTATCCATATATGTAACTGTAGAATGTAGTTGCTTATGACAAAAAACTCTTTAAATAACATATCTAAGACACTAAAATGACATGACAACATGGGCCTGAATAGTAAGTCAGAACGCCATATACTTTCAAAATAACTTTTATTGACACAAAAAGAACAAGTGTTTTATCATATCCTGTTCTATGTACATAGGCTTTAATTACTCCATTCCCTGAGATTCAATTTTAAAATCATTTAACAGTCTTCCTTTAAAAAGAAATACAAAGCAATAATTCACACATAACTTGATATGATTCTGTTGTGTCATATTATCTTACTGTCACAAGTCTCACCAAAAGATATTTTAATACACATTTATTGAAATATTAATTCCTTCATATATAGCCTATAGTTCAAAGTAACTAGTCGGACAAGTAAATATAATATTTCAGTGAGAGGAATGAAAAAAATATTTATTTTCCAATAAGCATATTCTATACAGCATACTCTCTTTTTTATACAATACTGCCTTTTTCTCCTTTTGAAATATAAACTGCATACAGTGAAACAAATTTAACCTTTGCATCTTTGAAGTGATGTTTTACTGTGATCAAATACAAAGAAATTTTACCATTTCTTGCCTAGGTATCCTGTTCAGTTACCTCTCTGAGAAACATTTTTTATTTAATAAAAGTAATGGGATATCAGAACTGAGGATGTGAGACTTCTGATTGCTTGTAATTCATGCATTCTCCTATAACCATGTAACTGGATTTTGAAGCACCTTCACCCTGACTCAAAGAGGTCAGTTCAAACATGTATCAGTCTCTGAATTATGTCATTTTAAAATACTTTATTCACGCCTATTTTCAATAATATGATCAATCCCTAAATGTTCTAAAAATATGATCTATAATAAAATTTTATGCATTTGTTAGCCTACCCAGTTATGTTTCATATTCACTTTGACATTAAATTAAAAATTCATAGGATACTCAAACATCCTTAAGCCTACAAGCTACAGGCATCTTTAATTTGCTTCCTACAATGTTACTTCTTATCCCTTATATTGTCTAGAACATGAAACATAAATGAGATTTTTTAGACTAGAAGTACATACTTTCTATGTAACCTGAGCGAGGAATAGTTATGAATAGTTTTTGGCTGATTGTAATGTTTCTTTCCATTGGTATCACATTACATTTGCCTGACTGTCATGGTTTAAACCCAGTAGGCTCCTCAGCCCCACACAGCCGCTTGCTCATTGCTCATCATGCTTCCATCATACAACTATTGAGCTTTCTTCTATTATGCTGCTAAGGCTGTCCTCTACTATAGGTTATAAATCTTTTATTTAAAAATTTGCTCTAATAATTTCATGGTGAATTTAAACTCTTTTCCTACATTAGCTTTTTCCTGCCTAATATCTACCTGGATGTTTTATAAACATATCCCTTGCAGCTTTATTTTCCTAAGTTAAACAAGCTAACTTCTCTTTTCCAACCATAGTTCAATTTTTTGTTTCCTTGAACACAGCTGTGAATTCTGTTAACTTTTACTGTCTTATTTCTTCATTATTGAGGATATATGCCAGCTGAGGTCGTGCACAATGGCATCATTACTTACTCATTGCTTCTGGAGATGCTACTCTGCACATCCAAAAATTAATTTTTTTTTTTTTTTTTTGCAGTCACATTGCGTAGTTGGCTCTTAAACATCCTATAAGGCATTAATCTATTTATGTCATCTTCCTCTTCTGACATTTCATCTTTAAGAACCTCTGGTATATAATAGAAATTCACAGTAATAACACAGTTATTCACAGTTAAATCCTAAGTTAATTCCACTTAACATCCCATCCAAATTAGAAGCTCAGTTACCAGAGGCAGAAGACAGAAACGGTGATTCTAGTCATTCAAGATCAGAATAATCTTTTAGAAGTGCTTCTTTCTTTCTGTTAACTCTAGAAAGAGTCTCGGTGGACCAAGGTCCCACCTATATTCACATAGGTAGCTGAAGTGCCTGTTGATTCTAGACTACTTCTGCATAGATTATACATGGAGAAGGCAATTTAATTCATTGTCCCAGAAATAAACTGTTGGTGGGCAGGTCAATAAAACCATAAAAAAAATATGAGGCAGGTATATCATATACGCTAGTGTGTTGTCTAAGTTGTATATTTAGAAGCAATGATTCCAGGAGATAGCTGTGGAATAGAGGAGCTGTCTACTGGACAGTGATTGCTGTGAAAAAAACATTACAGAAGATGACCCCCCAGAAAATTGCTGCCGCACAGAACAAATGCAAAAGTGATAGGGCTTCTGATTTTGGAATCTATGAAACAAATACCAGAATACTTCTTACTGTTTTCATATGTGCTACTTAGAAAAAGAATGATAAGAAGCCGAAAAAGTGAAAAGCTACAGAAAATATTTAAGAGGTGGAACAAATTTATCATGAAAGCCTTAAGGAATTGTTACTTGAGGAAAAGACAATTTAAAGATGATAGTATATAGTACAAGCTCAGCAAAGATACTTTATAATCCGGAGGTCAGTGTACTGATTTTGGCTGGGATAAAGGTAATTTTCTTCATTGTAAATTGTATGGGGCTATGTTTTGGATTTGTGACCAAAACAGTGCTGATAGCATAGGGGTGTTTTAGTTATTGCTGAGTAGTGCTTGCACAAAGTCAATGCCTTTTCTGCTTCTCATGCTGCCCCCAGCGAGTAGGCTGGGGGTGCACAAGAAGTTGGGAGGAGACACAGCCAGGACAGCTGACCCCAACTGACCAAAGGGGTCTCCCATACCATATGACATCATGCTCAGCAATAAAAGCTGGGAGAAGAGGGAGGAAGGGGAGACATTTGGAGTTATGGCGTTTGTCTTCCCAAGTAACCGTTAAATGTGATGAAGTCCTGCTTTTCTGGAGATGGCTAAACACCTGCCTGCCGATGGGAATTAGCGAATGAATTCCTTAATTTGCATTGTTTCCATGCGCAGCTTTAGCTTTACCTATTAAACTGTCAACCCGCAAGTTTTCTCACTTTTGTCCTTCTGAGTCTCTCCCCATCCCACTGCGGGGAAGTGAGTGAGTGGCTGCATGAGGCTGAGCTGCCCACTGGGGTTAAACCGTGACATTACTTTGAAGTTTTTTTGTTTGAATTTGGTGATCAGTGACATTTAATTGCCATATAACTGGAACAGTCACAGAATAATTTTGACATTTTTATCACCTGATAGATGTGATACTTATTTTATAATACTTCCTATTTATTGGGCAGCCTTTGAGTTTTCATAGTGCATCTGAAAAGCTGTTTGCAAAACATTGAAAACAAAGTCTCCAAGATGGCTATAGATGTGTTTACCCTTGATGAGTGACGGCAATACTGCTTACTACAGTTGGGTTCTAGTATAACCTGAGGTAGAATACTAATGCTTAGCGCAAAATGATTTATCAAACATAAGATAAGAAATAGAACTGAGAACAGGACATCTATAATTAACTTTCAGGACAAAATAAAACTTTAAAATATTATTTGCTGATAATCTTCCCATCTTCTTGGGTTTGTTTTGGATGTTTGGTGGTTTTTTATATATATTTGGGTTTTCTCTATTCTCCTTTCATCATTCCAAGCTTTCGAAATCTGTTGATATCAAAGAAAATGGGTTACATCTATAGTTTATCTGCTGAGACCCCTAGTGGCAAAGGGTGAATCATCATCGCAGGGTTTGTCAAAAAAAATCTTAATTGCACCATTAGTAGGAATACAGAAACTGCTTAAGGGATAAGGAGGATGGGAAGCAGGAAATCTAGGAATGCCTTGGTTCCATTCCATTCTCTGGTCTTGATAAAAATGTTGGAAATGGAATAATGGTTCACAGAAATCAAACTTTTGTTTAACTCCCTTTAAATATAGAAAACAAGGCTTAAAAGTGTGAAGATATGAACTACAAAACTAAAAATTGAGGTCACTAAGCCACAGACCTAAGCAAAATTGAACAACAGACAGTTCATCAGCACAAAAGCGTGAATAAAAAACTCCACAATTAGAAGGCGCTAACAGAGTCACTACCAGCCTTCAGGATTATGACTTTTCCAACAAATATTTCACGTAGTGGATTATCCTGTTTGCCCATACCTTAACCACTTTTTCTCAGATTTTGGCCCTTTTTTTGTCTCTGTTGCGACAATTTGTAACAGTGGCTAACTGTAATCTTTAGGTTAAAGCAAGTTTTTCACCCTTGGATCAATAATGAATGTATTGACCTGGCTACATTTAGGAATAATAAGAATTGGGACAGGGAATCTTTTTGCACTTGAGATAAGCTAGAAATATAGTTAGCACTGCTGTTTGGAGGCCTTATATACTGCAATTTAGTGTGTGTAAATATAGGGAAAAATTAACCTGAATTTGAGACTTGGCTTACTCTGGCATAAGAAAGCTTAATCTGTTTCCTGATGGGTTTTATTTCAATTTTTTATTCAGGAATCTCACTAACTGATCTGAATGACAGTATTGCTTAACTTCATTGACATTTTATTTGCCTTAGTCTTAGCATTGCAATCACCAATGGTGATGACTTGTGTAACTCACTTGTTCTGTTAATTTCTTCTCTTGGACTCGACAAGCTGCCACCTTTTCTTATTTTTCCTTCTGTCCACATTTTAAGTAGAGGTTACTAAAAAGCTTGTTATATGAGCCTAAATTTTAAAAAAATAGAATCGGAACACTTAGGACAGGGTTTTTTTTCAATTGCTTACTGGCTGACCTACAAGAAAAGGAGAAATTTTATGAAGCTTAGAGGACAAAGCTGTGAGGTTTTTGAAGATGAAAAGATGAAGTTTCATGTTTCCACTTCAAGAACTGTTACTGTTGTTTACAGCCTACACATTTAATACAGTATCTTTTGGGAAGTAAGAATTTTAGGCTTTGCTGACATCACACACTTGAGTTTCTGTACATCCTTTGCAATTCAGTATTACCTGTGCTGACGTAAAAACTCTCATTTCCCTCATTAAAATCATACAATATGGAATCACCTTAAAAGTCTTAAGCAGGAGTTGAAAAGAGGAGTGCTAAAAGGCTCTACAGGAATCCCCCTTATATCTATCCATCCATCCATATCTACTTAGCTGAAGGCTCCCATTGTCTTCTACCCTTTATGTCTGTCCTTTTCTCATGCCTCTAATTCTCTCTGGTTTTCATCTAGGAAATATAATGGTTTAGCAGTAGCTTGTCAAGACTACATAGCTGTTATAACTAAAGGTGAGGAAGCTATTGCCCCATATTCAGCTACCCTCCTAATTTCACCTCCAGGATACTAAAGGAAGTAGGGAAGCAATTGGTGAATGATTGTTAAAAATAATGCCCAGTATTTAAAATATGGCATCTATCAAGCTAACAGTGCATAACTGTGGCTGATTGCCACAGGGCAACCCATTTTGCCCAATTCTTCTCTGTTTCTTTTATGTTTCTAACCCACTCTTTTTTCCTCAGCCAGAGAACATTTCATAGAAACATTTAATAGAAGGCATGTCCAAAGCTGGAAGCGTGAGAGAATGTAAATATATCTATGTCAATACAGATTTCCTTTCTTTTGAAGCTACAACCTTCCACTATCGTACAAAAGCCTGGTTTGCTTTTACTTGTCAATCTCATAATTTGAGTGC
>VYZM01019159.1:1883-12798 GCA_013398915.1 Dromas ardeola
TAGTCCAAAAATGTCTTGTCTTCCACTCCCATGTTGGTACTAGTTGTTGATTTGCATGGGATGAAATGCAGTTCTTTTTCTTGCTATCACACTGATGGACAAAGTCAGAATGTTGACACTTCATCAGAAAATCCCATCTAAAATTATTCCATTTTTGAAATGGGTCCCAGGGCTTGGAAGCTGGAGTGGCAATGAGAAGCACAAAACTTATTGTCAGACCCTTGGAACGATCAAAGAATTTAGCTTCTCACATGTGATTTACTGCCTGATCAATCAGGAGGTTCACTTTTTTCTACAAAGTTTCTGAGTGGGCTTTGTAGATGAGCTGCTGTAGGGTGATGATCTGTGAACTGTTAAAAATGCATGTAAACTTTCCCTTGAACAGGCTCATGTCAATGTATTTTTCAAAATGGAATAGTTTATGCAATCACAGACAGGCATATCTTTGCCTCTCTGTGTCTTTATAACCTGTCTCCATCAGTGTACCAGCATGTTGGTATAAAAATTGGTTGCATTTTAAGTATTCATTGGGTTGCAGATAAGAACCAGAGGACTTCTGTCATTATAACTGGCACTGGCACTGTAGAATCAGGTACCAAGTGTCTGCCTCTAAACAGTCTGTAATTCCAAGGAGGGCAATTTTCTTTTTGTATCATTTGTATCACGCTGAAAAAGTTAAATTGGGTATTGCAAGGTAGTTACAATAATTTCCTGAACCCTATCAAAGTAAATGATTGAATGAGCATCAGTTCAGGAGGTAGCCCAAGAACCCAGTAAGACTTCCTACTTCTGAGAAGTAAGGACAATTAGACTCTGCCAGTTCTTCCTGTTTCCTTCATTATCATACCTCTTCAGGTCTTAATCTATGTTAGATTTTAGTTTTGAAGCCCAAGAAGAAGAAATATAAAAGAAAAACGGATTAAGAGAGGGAAGCTTTCCAAAAAGGAAAAGGACAGAAGGAGAAATGATACCTGTCCGAACCAGATAGGAAGGGACAGCTGAGGAGACGACCATCCAAATGTCAAGTATTAGAGGCCTTAATCTTTTGTGAAGTTGGTCAAGTGGCGTAGCTTCTCAGCGTTTCCTTCCCCTTACCTTCAGTATCCTTATCCCTGTGTATCCTACATAATTGTTGGAGACTTCAGTGTTGCAAAGGTAAAGATGCACCTTAAAATTGTGATGTGAACAGATTTGTATCGGAAGTGGCCATAAAAAAAATTGTAAGTAGCCCTAGCTTAAAGGTTGATATTAGCTGTGTGTGGTCATTGAGGCTCTGAAGGGAATGATAAAATGCTCTTAGTTATGGCACAGTTCTAGCAGAGACTTAAAACATCCTGATCTGAAATGATGGAAAAACGAGGTTTGTTGTATCAGCTAAAAAGAAGAGCAGCCAAAATGTGTTTCTCTTCAAGGACACTGTGATCAAACCCTCAAGCAGGGAATTTATCTTGGTAGTAGTATGCCGAGTGATCATTAGCACAAGAAGTTAGAGTTTGTAGAGCTTCCAGGGGGAATGATTTCTTAATAACAGCTTCTTGTGGTTATCTTTCCCACGGAGGAACCGAAGTGCTGAATTCATCAGTGCTGAAAGTAATCTGTTTCTTTCTCCTTTTATTTCTCATCTTCCTTCTCTCCGTTTTCCCCTTCAAAACAAAACACTGAATCTCGCAAGCTTTGTTTCAAGAAATTAACAAGTTCAAACACAATAATAATACTAATGATAAGTAAATTATCTGTGTTTGCCATTCTGGAAGGGTGAAGACTGCCATGTAAATAAGTTAACACAATAGAACTCAGTCGGCTGAAATCAGCGGGCAGATCACTATTGGTTTTGCTGCTCTCCAGATGAGACCTCGGGCGCCGTAATTACCTACCACATCACTGACTGCCTTTTCTCCTGCTGCTAATTGTTACTTCTTGAATAGCTGAATACTTAACAGAGAAGAAGATCAACACCATGTTGTATTGTATCCCTTTAAATTTTTTGTCGTTGTTCTTTTCCATTTGGAAAAAAAGACCTGGCTGTTGACAGTGAGATTTGTAATGTCACATCTAAATGAGTGAGGTCTGGCAGAATAGCTGTGCTGTTGCATGGTATAAGAAATCATGTGCTTCAGCTGATGTAGAAGTCTAAGAGGGCATGAAAAACTGATATAGTATCAATATATGTTGACAAATAATGCTTTCTTAATATAATTCAGGAAATGAGTATAGATGCATCAACAAAAAAAATTTCTGCTGGCATGTGCTGTATTTCCACAAGAGGGCTGTCAGCGTAGCTGTAGGGACAGCAAAGCTGTGCTCCACTGCAAGAGAACACCTTCAGGTAACTGGGGTAACATACAGAGCCATGTGCTGGATTAGACTCCATGGATGTGGAAGCAGAAACTCACTTTCATCACTACAGTATAATTATCTCATGAAGTCTTGCTGATATACTGTTAGGGACCGACTATCAGCAGTGCCAGCCAGGACATACCTTGCCTGTCTGTGCATCTCTTCCCAAACACCTGCCTTCTGCTCCCTTCCCATCTCTGCTTTTCTCAATTAAGAAAAGATGTTCTTGGCTGCTCTTTTTTGGCTTCCTTATTTGCAAATAAATTAAGCTCATTATATTTAATCCATTATCTGCAACAAATGTTTAAGACTGACGAATGCTCACGGTCCAAAATTGTTGAGAAACACTGAACTAGATTTTCTGTTCGAAATTACTCCTAAACAGAACAATTTTGCTCTGAATGGTTGATTCGTCTTTGATACTGAACTTTTTAAGCTAATTTAAACGCACTTGTTAGAAATTTATAATTTACATTCCAGTGTTGTGCTGCAGAAATGATACTGGGTTTGCTCCTTTTAAGGTTAAGGCTTTCCTTGCTAGGCTTAGGCTTTTGCATGCAATCACGGAACGTGACCACAAGAGGTCAACAGTGATACGTAATCGCTAATATCCCCTTATTTGTATCTATGAAATAACATTATAATAGAAATACCTCGCCAGACTAGATTTTCCTTTTATTTTAGATAAGATTTTCTCATTTTTACAGAAATAATGATAATAAACTTGTGAACGATCTCTTTTTCTAAACATATTTGAATGATGATTATCTAGTATTTCTAAAACATTTATTTGCTGTTTGCTTTTAAACAAAAAACAAGTTATCAAAAACTAAGTAAATTGCCTAGAAATACATGTTTTTCCCAAATGACACGATTGTCTTTACTCATATAATAATAAAATAGACCTGCATTCATTGTGTGAAATTTGTTAGCATATCCAGGAATGTGCACATTTATTCATATATCCAGGCGCTGCACTGACCTTTTCTTTTTCCTCGGTGCAGATCCCTAGGTGTGTTCTCCTGAGGTTCAGACTGCAGCTATCTATGTCCCTGTTCATAACTTCAGCCAGCACAAACTGTATGTTTGGGGTCTGTATTTTGTGCTACTGTTACTGGGCACCTTCGGTACCACTTAGCCCTGGGATTCCTTGCAGATATATGTAAATATATTTCACTGACCTGTTAAAGTGGCGTGTTGACTTCCTTCTTAAAAATTGTATCTGTTGTGTAGGGCTAAGACTTACCAGCTGATCACCATATGACAGCTTTTACTGCAGCTATTTGCATCGATATAAAGGAAGCATGTACACGTGCCCACCATTTACTTTATTGACACCTAAACTTCAGTCATTCACTGTCTGTGCAACTGGAAATTGCACTTTTTCTTCACAAACATTCTATGTTTCATAGTCAGCTTCTCCTTTAAAAATCAGATTAACACCTCAGAAGTAACAGTTTTCAAAGGAGAAAAGGCTCACCTTGGTCGTTTGTGATGAAGGGAAGCAGAGGTCAGCAATGTACAGCATTCTTGTCTGTTCATCTGAAATGGACTCACACAAGTCGCAGATTGCCTTCTCATTAGCAGCCCACGTTTCTCCGAATGAAGGTAGCATACCAAATTTTTAATGGGCACCAGTTGTGTTTCGTGCTCCTTATAGTAGCATAGTAGGCAACGGAAAGTTTATTGCAAGACTTTCCACCTGAATGGCACTAGTATGATATTAACTAATGTAACTAGTAGTTGTTGTTGCATATTTACTCATTTTGCATGTACAGGTAACACAGAAAGTTACTTTTAGGTTCTGAAAAGGAAAAGGTTCTCATGTACATGCTTTCAGGAGCTTTAAAAATAGAGGATGCCTTGAATAAAGAGAGTTCAATTAAAGGAAGTCATTTCAAAATATAATTGATAATTTTTAAGTAAATGTGGCCTTGTAACAGAATGCAGATGGCAAACCCACTATCAAGCCGACCCCAGGGTGTGATCGAGAAACAAGCAGGAGGTGCAATACATTCTATTAATTATTTTCACTGCTACAGTTGTTCGCTATATAATACAGGTCAACGGGGGTTAGTCTGAAGCTTCTCCTAATATATTAGTAAATAAATTTGAACAGATTTTAATTTGCTAATGGAAAGGTCTGAGCCAGTTGCAAATAAGAGTGGAGCTACTTTGTCTTGCTCATTACCATGCAACATGGCTGCTCCCAGCCATTCATACAAAATGTTACATTTCCATAAAGCACAGTGTAATTTGTCACAGGGAGAAGAAAAAAAAAAAAGAACACAACTCTGTAAACTATATTAGATTAAAGATAAATGTGTATCATGGAGCAATCATTCTTATGGAGTCTGTAGGATAATTACATGTTGAACACCTGCCTCTGAAGGCTTGCCAAATAATCCAGCATGGTATCTTTGTAATACTTCTGTTTCAGTGAGGGGGAAAAAAAAAAGTATATGCTATTTCCAAAGGGTATAAACAAGAGTGAGCCTTTTTTTCACATGCCTCCTAATGATTTCTCACCCTGTTTTGAAGCCTTGCTATGCCGCTGTTCCAACTCATACGGCTCCTAGTACTGTGCATTCACACAATTGTAACGCAGCACCAGCTGCATGCACTGTTTGTTTCTCACTCTTTTTCTTCTCATGATAACAGTCCCTAGGGTGGTTTTTTTTCCCCCCATAACTCCTTTGTAAACAGTTGTAAATATTCTTATTTTACAGATGCAGAAACAGAGGCATACAGGTCTGTGTTGCCCAAGATCTAGGTTGGTAGTAGCAAAATTGGGAAGAGAGGCGAAATTTCCAAGCCTAGTAGCATTGTCTTGGTTTTCCTGCCTCCTCCTTTACATTGCTTAGAATGGGACTGCGGCAAGCAGAGAGAATGACCGCTATTTTTAAACACTGACAGCTGATTTGGAGGTATAGGCAATAAACTGCTGACAGGTGTTTTAGCCCAGCAATGCTACCTTGTTGCTTTAATTCACTGTTTGTGCACTATGGCTATGGCACCTGTCGTCAATCTCAAAATTTTTTAAACTAGATCATGAAGCTTCACTCATGTGCATCACTAGTTCTGTTACTTTAACATCTCCCCCTCTATTGTAAACTTTAAAACTTACATTGGCCTGGTTTTCCAGTCCATTCTTCCCATGTTAACGAGATAAACAAGCCTCTATAAATGCTAGAGTGATTAGCAAAGCTCCTGTCATTGATGTTTTCTTAAGACAGGCTTCTAAAAGGGAGAAGGACAATTTCTTGTCTAGGAAGGTTTATACAGACAGGCATTTGAGGGTTCATGCAAAGAGGTTTCATAAGCTGGCAGCTTGAAATGTATGTCCTTAAATTGTATTTGCCTTATCTGCACACAGAACGTTTCTTGCCATCAACCATTTTCTCCGTGTTTAAAATCTTGCTTGGTTTTCATGGGTGTGGTTTTTTTGTGGGGGTAACGTTTCTGTGGTTTGGGTTTTTTTTAAAGGTCTCCTGGTTTTAAATATTCCACCTGTTTGTATTACTCAGATGCATGAGGTGACAGGAAGGGCTGTTAATGTTTAAACCTTTGCCATTTTCACCTCTTCTTCTCTCTTTTGTGATGCAAGAAGTGGCACTCGATTTTAAAATGGGCACAAATGAAGAAGCATCTAAGGATTAGTCCCTTAATTACAATAATCCTTAAAGGATTATTCAGAGATTGGCCTTTACTAAAGTTTTAAACTTAGCCATGCATTTTAAATCAGGAGCAGACTGATCTCTGGTCCAGCAACAAAAGAGAGGGTTCAGGTTTGAGCGTTGTTTGTGTAAATATGTTTAGGCTGAGAAAATAGTCTACCTCAGACAACACAACTACTGATGCATGTTCTGTTTGGTACTGGTAAACTGCTTGCCCAGAGAATCTCAACATTTTACGACTTTTCAATAATTCAGTGCCTAATTGCCATAGAAAAGCCTCAAATAAGCAAACAGAAAGGGAAGCTCCCTGGCTGCTAAGGTCAATGGCATGAGTTTTCAGGCAAATTCCTTTCTACCATCCCAAATCCTTGAATATGAGAAGTAGGTAAAGTCCTTAGGGTTTATTTTTGGTCGTGTGGTTTCCTACAGTCCAGATGTTTCAGTTGCTGATTTCAGTAAACTACAGATTAAAAGAAAAGATCTGGCAAACCTTCTAAATCACAGTGCTAACTTCACTGAGTGGCCCTGCCTCTCTGATGGCAGCAAGAAACATTTACAGGACTTCCACAAGCAATGGACTTTACACATATTAATTAATCAAGATTCCAAATTTTTTACACTGAGGGTGGTGAAACACTGGCCCAGGTTGCCCAGGGAGGTGGTAGGTGCCCCATCCTTGGAACGTTCAAGGTCACTTTGGACTTTGGACGGGGCGCTGAGCAACATGATGTAGTTGAAGATGTCCCTGCTCATTGCAGGGGGGGTGGGTTAGATGACCTCTAAAGGTCCCTTCCAACCCAAACTATTCTGTGAAAACAACTCAGTCTGCATTGTCCTTCACAAAATGCCATTCCCAACCAAAATGAGGGAGCAGAGAATAATAGTAAACATCCTCAAGTATTGAAACTAATTTTCCTATTCAGATTAATGTTCTGCTAGGATTCTCTTCATATGCTGCCCTGTGTTATGCCAGAGATTTTTTCTGCGTTTATTTCCACCCAGGAATGTCTTTGCCTCCAAAAGAAATTATACTGTCCCTTTGTAGTGGCTGAATACAGCTACAGTTATTATAGAGCAGCTTAACCTGAGGGCTGTGTATCTACAATTTTAATAACTTCATTGTACAGGAGCAGTTTATATTTTAGAGGACTTTCTATTTCCATTTCTCTACAGTATTTATGGGTAAACCCGTGCAAAGAAAGACAGCCACCTTAAAGTTTCTAAAGTGTCATTGTTGTATCTCAGTTCAATAAAACAGTCATATGAAAATTGAACACCAACAAGCATTGAGGGGAGCAAAATTAATTTCAAGACTATGTTTAATATTAAGCTTATAAATTATTGCGTTCAGAAATGATCTTGAGAGCTGTATCTCCAATGGAAACAAATCATTGTACGATCAGAACTTTTTAATCACTAAGCTTGATAAATTCTAAACACTGTGCCTACGCACTTGTTCTGCTGCAATCCTGATTAGTTTTCTGCTGCTTTGATTATCTCCTTTGAAAGCTTGCATGAAGAGGTTAGAAGCCAAGAATAGCAATAAAAATTAAAAACAAAATCTACACAGCTGAAGCTCAAGTATTTGGGTTTGTAACTACGATAAATAATTTATTACACATTAGACAGCGGGTGAATTATTTTGCTGAGAATAGAAATTATTAGTTTCAATGTGTCTAATGCAACACATTGGATACTCTTTCCTACATTATTCCACAATAAATACTCATTAGAAATACAGTGCTAAAACACTGACGTGATTTTTGTGAAAGTATTAGAAGTTACTTATATTTTTGGCTTGTATACAGGGTAATAAAGGACTTTATGCTGGGTAGTAAAGGAATTGCCTTTACTTATATTGCTTAAATCTTAAGAATGAAAGCAGTTGCTTTGGTAATAAGCTTGAAGAAAGTTCTTTTGAAAATTAGTTACACATGTCAGCTACTTATCCAGGATAAGATTTCAGTCATTGATTCTTGAGACTAAGGAAGAATAATCCACACATCCACAAGGAAATCTGCATTCTAGCGAGCATTTCCCCTACGTGTTGCAGGAATCTAGAGGAAGTGTGTGGGAAAGGCAAAAAGCTCTTAAAAGCAAAACTTATTTTAAATGTCCTTGAAAGCTAAACAGTAAAATTCTTAAGACTTTTAATGTGTTGTTATATGCACGTAAAAAATTAGTGGCGTATATCTTTCCCTTATATAATTAAAGAAAAATGCAATCTTAAGGCAACCTTACATTGCTTTCAAAATCAGATCATAGTCATGTCTTTTACTACAGAAATGCTTTGCTTTCTAATGTCGACACACAAATATTCAAATCAAGTTAAAATATATTTACTATGATTATTTTTTGAAAAAAAAAAACCAAATTACTTGAAATTCCCTCATTTTCATAATTTTCTTATATGTGTACCTAAAATGTATTGGTTCATTTTAAGCAAATGATGTTGTGGGGTGAATTTTTCAAACAATTAAAATTGCTGATTTTTTTTTTTTTTATCAACCCTTTTTATATAAGAGGTATTGTATTTATGGGTATGGTTTAAAGAGCTTTCTTTCACTACCCAGTTTTCTTCTCCTTCTTAGAAGTAGTTGTCGGTTTTGTCTGTCCATCCAGTTTCTGCTTTAACACTAGAGTAGAAAAGAGAAGTAAATAAAAACACATCATTTAAATGGGGCAAAAGAGAATGGTGTGGATCTGAGCACTGGAGTTCTTCTTATGAGGGTTCTGGCTTTGTTTGGGAAGCCTGATTACATTACTTATCCCAGCTGCTCACCTGGTAGGACACGCTCATAGGCTCCTCAGTGAGCTGCAGGATTGCACTGGTTTGCTCAAAGGTGGACAGAAGCAGAGTAGAGTCAGCAGTGCTCTGCCTGAACACACCACATTGAATAGCATGAAGGGTCAGTAGTGATTTTAGGACTTGCTCAGCCCACTGCACCTGTTTGGAAGAAGAGGTAATATTAGTAGCTGCAGACATTTCTACACAGAATGCTGTCCTCCTATGTTAAATGGAGACTTTGGGGTAAGGCTTATCTGTGAGTAGTTGTTCCTTATCAGCTGCTGTAAATCAACTATAGCTGTCCACGTGTTGCAGTAATTATTCTGAAAAAGAACAAGTAGTTCCAGTAGCAGGAGAACGTCTACTTACATTTCCAGTGTGAAATGCTGTGGGAAATCTTTGATGTCTGTAGAAGATGAAAGTGGTGATGGGAAATGATGACTGGTCTGTCAGTGGGGAATGGTCTTTTTTACTGACTGTTTTCATCAGTGAAAGTTTACAAATGTAGAACATTTGAGAATTCTGCAACTGTGTCAGATTTGTCTGAACTTTGAAAGTAGGAAGTGGACTGACTGATTGCTTTTCTCCAGCCTTTTCCCTCTCACGCGCACCTCCACAGACAGCACACTGGACCTTAAGATTTATTTCTTGAGGAAAGCAGGCCAAAACCAAGATAGCAGGAAGTGGATAAGATCAAGATTTTCCATTTTCCAAACAAGTAAAGAAGTTTCTGTTATCAGGCAACCATTTTAAGACATCAGAGAAAAATGCAAAATTTAGTGGCTCTGTTAAGTGCCATCTTTCTTGGGTATGGCACTGGTTTGGGACAGGGAGGCAAACTTTATTTCCTGCTTTGCTATATGTCTCCTGGCAAACCACATCACCTCCTTGTGCCCGTGCCCCTACTTTGCCTGTCATCCATAGGCTCTTCACAACAGAATCTTTCTCATACTGTTTGATTGTGCAGCATCCATCACAATAGGATTTTGATTTTGGTAGGAAAATCTTTTTAAAAATCTATTGTAATACTAGTAATAGTAAGAAATAATGTGGAATACACCGCTCCCTAGGACTAGAATAAGAGGTTACTACAAATTTGCTACATTCAGATATGCATGTCATTTGCAAATTGACAGAATACAAATAACATTTTTCCTGCACTCCCTGACCTATTTTCTAATCTGCTTCTGCTTTCAGAAAAGACATAATAACTGTCTTATTTTTACTCACCTTTCTGACCGTGCTTCATCTGTGCTATTCCTTTTGTCCTCAACAAATCAGCTTTGGTATTGAGAATGACTCCTTAAAGAGGGGACATGTCCTGAATGTGTTGCTTTTTCATTCCAGGCTGTCTGTGGGTGTGTGTGTCTCCATCACCTTGTCTACTATAACAATTAATTACTTTTTTTGTCATCTGACAGCAGAAATATCAATGTCAGTATTCATAGGATTGATATCCTTTAATGCCTCTCTTAATTTTCACTATAGCTGTTAATTGTCACCAGACTATTCAGCTTTTTGTAGGAAGACCATTTACTGTGATGAACACCTCATTATCTCCTGGCACTGTCCTAAACATTGTGTGCCAGTTTCCTCTAAAATTTAACCCATGATCCAGGAATGCCCATGTGATACCTAGGACATCAGAGGGTGAAAATGCCCCGAGATGATTCCTAAAATGACCATCAGTGGTGAGAGTTGGACTGCCTTTGTGCAATGAGAGGATGCACCTTTTTGTTTCAGTATTCCTATTTTGAGTTTTAACTTCTGGAGAAAGAATGATGTTTTCCTGGCTTTCTGTCCCAGTATTTCTTATTTTTTAATTTAAATATTTTAAAGTTAGTTTTTTTAATTCCAGAATGCTATTAATTGACTCCTTGCTTGGGTGCCAGAACAGAAGGGTGCGAGCAGGCCAGAAAAGATTTTACTGAATTTTCATATCAAAGTTAGAGTCTTGAAGAACTCCAAGTGCTGGCCATAGATCATTTCCCATGAGGTTGTTTGTTTAGTGAAAATAGCAAAAACCTGAAATGATGCCCCAGTGTGACCTCCATGCGAAAGATGGAAGAGAACTGGTGTTAAGTTAATGTGGTGATCAGAGCTGGGGGGGGGG
>VYZM01019159.1:12881-26409 GCA_013398915.1 Dromas ardeola
AAGTAATTTTAATGTGGGTGTCACAATTTTTAAGGAATTTCTAACTACCAGTCATCTTTTGAAATCTTGGCCTTATTCATCTAAAAAGCACATAGGTGTTTGTCCCTGGTCAAGTTCAGGCATTTGAATGGTATTTCCAAACTGGTGGACTACAAACCCATTTCAAACCATAAGTTTATATGTTAGCCCATAATCCTATCCAAAGTCCTACGTGTGGCAGCCTGATTTGAGCTGTACCAGCTAAAAGAGCAAGTGGATGTAGTGCACGATTGTCACTATTTGAATGTGTAGGTACAGGTGTTACTTGTCACAGATTAAAAACACTGGGGAGCAATGAAGGGAAGATTCCCCAGTTTTCCCAGGAGAGTTGAGAAAAATTAAAGAAATATCACCAAAGTGACTTAATAGCTGCCTCATAAGATGTGATGCCATGTATTACACTTAGATGAGGCACATTACTGCAGGTGACACTTGAAATTATTTCTGTGAGCAAAAATTTAGGGGGTTTGGTGCTGGCCTGCCTCACTCTGCTCAGTCTTTATCAGCCCTGCCACTGCCCACGTTATCTTCAAGTGGAAAGCTAATGCGACTAATGCATAATCCATGAAACCTTTGCACATCATTTCAGAAAGTAAGGCCATCAAGAAGTTCATGCTAAGTAGACTGCTCCATTCAACAACCAAGTCACATAAAGCACCAACTATTCATTCAATATAAACACTTAAGACAGGGGGCAAAAGTGCTACAGAAAAGCATGTTTTGCTACAAGCAGCTATAGCCACATTTTTCATTTCATCTTTCACCCAAACCTTTATCATCAGTGTGAGTACTATTCAACTGTTATAGGAGATCGACTCTTTCCTGATAATATTTTTTCAGCCTCTTTGCTGATGTCAAGAACACTAAGCTGCTATATCTCTCTATTGCACCTTGAAGGACAATAACGGCTTGAAGTCAGCCTCTTCTGAAAAAAACAAAACAAACACATTTAAAGAATCTTTTTTATTTTAAAATGGACTCTGCTATATTAGTCACTGTAGATGCCTCAGCTTTGCTTTCCATTTGTTTACAGTGGGATTTTTATTTTACTTTCCTGTGCTAAATCAAGTAAAGGGAAGAATTTACAAAAGGCTACATAGCTCAGGGTTTCACAGAGTTTTAGTTTCTAGATTGGTAGTGGTTATCACCAGTAGGGAATAAGCACTGTACCAAAGTAGAATGACAAGACATTATCTGAAATGCCATTATGTGCATCCAATCATCCAACAACTTAGGTACTGTATTTGGTTCTGGGAAAGCCAATGTTCCTACACAGAAACTAAGCTGTGTTCCACCCTTTGCCCCCAAACAACCCATAAAATAGGCAGAAGTCAGCTTTGTCTTTTGAAGTGTTTTATTCATCAACAGTCCCTTCTTGTTGCTCCATTTTTCAAATGGAGACTGATACCCTTTCCCCATAGTACCATGGCAAAGAGAAATGGAGGTTGTGAAAGCCCTCTCGTACTCTAGATTTGCAGCAGACTTAGCATGAATTGCTTGGCTGAATTAGTTATCACCTTTCTTCGGTTTTGCCCTGAGTCATTCATGTTTTCTTAAAATACTTCGATAGACGTGAAAGAAGGCCCATCTCAAAGGCAGAAGTCAAGAAGAACGAGAGTCAACTGCCCAGAAAAGGAGTCATCAAAGCAGTTGGATGGACATCATCTTTAAAAAACTATTTTTGCCATTACTCTCTTAAAAAAGAGTTGGCTGAAATTCAGTGCAATCCTTAAGCTGCCTTTCCTGTACATATTACCTCAGCTCTGGCCCTAGGTCAGCAGTGCTTGAAAAATCCTCACTTGTTAGAGGCTATGCAGTGCCCTGTATCAAAAAAGCTGGTGTTCCCAGTTCAGTCCTTAATGGACAGGTGTTCACAGCACAAAACCCTCCATTACAATTGGCCCTAATTAGCACCTTTATCAGCAGCCTCCCCAGAGAGGCCAGAGAATGAACGGGCTTGGAAACTGAGCCGCCAGCCCGGCTCATCGCTAGAGGTGAGCCCTCCAGGTCAAGGTTGAGGGGCAGCGTGAGGAAGCTTTGCTGCTACTGCCTGGGCTCTAGCTGCTCCATGAATAGAGGACTTCAGTCTCAGGACTGTCAATCTGGCACCTTTCAAAAGCGCTAAATTCACTTAATTAACAGACAGGAAAAAATAGCCTTCCCTAGCAACTCTTGCATCAAATGGCACTTATGTTACCTTATATTCTGAGCACCTAACCCTATTAGCATTGCATTGTGTGTTTCTGTTGGAGTGCCTTTATGTACACACCAATCTTAACATACACACTAATGTATACTGGGAGATTTAGCAGCATTTTAAATTAAACTGACGTTATCAAGTAGAATTTATGGGGTTTTTTTTATTTTATTTTCCATTATCTGTTATACCCTCTTAACTTCATAGAAGAGCATTTTTTCCCATATTAATATTACTTTTTTTCATGCAATTAAATCACTTTCTCCTTTGAATTTTGTGCTTTCCCTGGTCATTTTGTCCTTTCTTCTTTTTTTTTCCTTGGCACAAGGCAACATTTTGCGTTGCTGTGTTCTCATGATAGCTCAGTCTATTGCCTGTTAACTCTACAACACAGCAAAACCCCCATATGCCTAGTTTTCTTTCCAGAGAGATTCAGGATATGCTGATTTGTACAATAACGTAATACAGAGAGAGAAATTATCTATTTTTGCCCTGTCCTGAGTGTGATTGTTCAGAGTTGTTAGAGCTACAGGCTTAGCTTTATGGCATGAATGAGTCTGCACTTTACAAATGTGTTTTAACAGTATTCTGTAGGTAAGTGGAGTTTTCCTGGAACAAAACTCTGCTTTCTCAGAAATCTCTTAATACAATCTCTTAATACTGTTCTGAATTCCTGTATTTATTCCAGCAGATAATGTTTCCCAATGATAGTGTGCTAACTCTTCAGGTAGGATTAGATAATCGTGCTCTAAATTAGCTATCGATTAATAACCAAGCTGTACATAGCAACTTTTTTTTTCCTCTTAGAACATCCTTTCACATCTCTATTTTTGTTTCACTTCTTATAGCTCTTTCTGGGTGATCAAGACCATGCCAGTAAAGAAGCACCCAGAACAGAACCAATGAGGTCTTTCTCAGCTGCCTGTGACCTCTATGTAGTCACTGTCTCTTTCTCTTAGATGAAAATCTGGAAAAAGACATTCTCAGCTCTGAAAGTTTTAGGTGAAAACTGCTCTGAAGATACAAAGTAATTTTGTGAGGCTGTGTGGTCTAGGCGGCAGGCTTTCTATGAGTTAAGATTTACTGTGCATATGTGTATCTGTGTTTTTTCCTTCTCTAGCATCTCCTTCTCGAGAAGTTCTATTGGAAGTTCTGTGGATCAGAAATCTTTTGCTATCTGTTTGTACAGAGTCTGACATAAAAGACTTCAGGGTCAGCCAGACCACAGTGCTATACAGTCCAAATTAGTCTAGTAGAACACCGAAGTGTTCCAGATGAGTTGCAAAATATCAGCTCCCCACCTTTCTTTGTGTAAGGAATCCAAGCTGGCTGCTTAGAGGTGTATTGTACCAAAACCTCAGACATTCTTTTCTGAGCAGCGACAGCTGTAGGAAGTTTTCCTTCAAGAAAGCAAGTTTACCTTCCAGATATTTGTGATATATTATCTTAAAGATGACAGAGTAATACTTTTCTTAGTGAAGCTGCTTGCTGTTGTGGCCAAAAAGCAATCAATTTTTTGCACTATTCCCTTCAAGTGTTCTTTCAAAAATTACATGTAGTCATTTGGGACATGGGGACAGATCATTTAAAACACAAGCCAGGTTTGAATTGTTCTTTCAAATTAGAGCATTGTCTTCATTCAGAAGCAACAGAGAAATAAGGAAAAGGAATACAAACAGGAGAGAGAATATGAAAGATGTAAGATGGCTAACAGAGCTGAGTGAAAGCTTTCTACTCTTAAGATTGGGTTCCAGCTAATATTTCCTGTACTTTGTGTTTCTAACATGATGTATCATGTTTTAATCCATCACAAATAAAGCATCTGGAACCTGGCTAAAATCAATGGATTAGCACTGCTAACCTACACCCATCTAATGTATTAGTACACAATTTTTCATATGTCTGCAAACAAATGTGCTGATTACCTTTATTACTAAGGCTATAACTGTTGTTGAGTGGACATGTGAAGTGACGTTAGTCTTTCATGCTCACTTTTGTGCCTGCATTGCAGCCAGTAGTCTCCAACACGCATTTCTGACCAAACTGTCCTGGCTCAGGAGCAGCTTGCTTTGCCTGGTGATGAATGAATGAAAAGTGGCTGTGCAGGAGATTGGGTGCTGGTGCTCCCCAGGGCCATTTCCCAACACACATTGTTTCTACCTGCAGTACCTAACACACATCAGATATCTTGAGGTAAAATCACAACCAATATACATTGGTTTTACTGAGTAATAAACCTAGGCGTGCCAGCATTGACCCTCAATGAGTCAACTCTGGGACTGACTGGACATAATTAGATTCTGATCTTATTTTCTTTAATGACCTGTCTTCCTTTTATTTTTTTTTTCCTTTCCCTCAGAAAATCTGGTTTACATCCATTAATGTGGTGTAACAGTTCAATTTATTTTTAAGAAATGAAGAATGGTAGCAAACTGTAGGAATATACTGTCAGTGTTACAACCCACTTCCTTCTCTGGGAATTTATCACCAGAGAGGCTACGAGATACTAAGAACAAAATTCTTTGAATTAGTTTGTAAAATACTTGTTGGTGAATTTTAGTTAGTGAATCATTCCTGAGTTGATTCCAAGGCCTCCCAGTTTTAGTTGGTATTTTGTCAGTATTGTTCGGTAAACGGCCATCAAGAGTTCGTTCTGAAATTTGGCTTGGCTGCCCACTTATGTTCCAGTTTTGTAGCCGATTATGTCAGCAATATGTCTTTTGTCACAGGGCCGGGCGACAGCAACATTTACATTTGCAAGAGAATCATCAATGAGCTCTGAGCAGCATGCAACATGTTTCCAGAACTCCCCATCGCTGGCGCATTTTCAGGGGAGGCAGCCAGTCTACCTGCCTTCCCCAGCAGTAGGAGGAAGTATGCATGCCCTGCAGCAGGAAGAGATTTCCTGCTGTCCCAGGCATTTTTCCTTCCAGGCACAGCAGGATTCCTGCGTTAAGGTTACAGGCAGGACTTCAGTGGAAAGTAAAGCTCCCTCTTCTAAGATTAGTCTTTCTGCAAGAAGCCCTTTAAGTTATCTTTGGTTCCTCAGAGACTTTTCCTCTCATCCCTCGTTGTTTCTATTGTTTATTGTACATGTTGTATCCAAACGTGTCATGGTCCAGATCTGCACTGTGCTATTCCCTTTGCCCCCGTTATTCCTTCTGGTTACTCACTTTTCGCAGTTCTCTGTTTTCTCCTGTCTTCAGTTCATCCTCGTGGATGACAGCACTATGAGTTAAGGAAATAAAATATAGCACTCAATTGAAAACATCACTACAGTAACTTTAAAACATAGTGAGTCTAAAATAGAGCAAAATTTGCTGAAGGCTTGATGGAATGTCACCAAAAGTCTCAAAATAAGTATTGTAATTAGGCAAAGAATGCAAAAAGCACTTTCATGAGATGTATGGAGAAAGGTTAATGAACAAAGCAAATCAGACACAGTAGTGATTGAATTTTATGTGCAATATTGAACCAAAAGTATGTAGATAGGAAAACTGGGGAATTATCTGATAGATATTTCAAAACACATCACCTATTACCTAAGTATCTGTGAAAAAGCAAGTCATAAATGTACTGCAACAACATTAGAGATGTTTCGTATCTTTTGTTTTAGGCTGTTTTCTAAATTGTGTTTCTGTGAGACTAATTGAGAGCAATCTAGACTTAATACCATTAATCATTTTAAGCACTTTATTGTGGTTAATATTTTTCTTTGTTCATTTTTAACTTAATTTGTGCTTGATGTAATTCTGTGATTCTAAAAGGTAAATAATATAATAATTAAACAATAATGTCCAGATAACTCTTTTATTCACACACATGAAATTCATATAACCGACATGATTTTAGCAAATGGATTCCTTGTATAAAACTGGGTATTGTGAGAAAACACTCTTCTAGCATTAAGCACAGGTCTGGGCATTGCAGACCTTGAGAGTTAATTCTAGCTGCACCATGTACTTGATAAAATCTAAGCTCACTATAAATACTTAACCCCACTGTACAAGGCAGGACATAGTTTTATACCTAATTGAATTGTACCAAGTTATCAATACCAAAAGCTAACTGGTTTCTCTGGGTATTAGCTTTCCTCACCATCAAAGACGGGCTTCCTTATGAGTCTCTGTTGGTCCGTTCGTTTCACCACTGCAACTTTCAGTAAATTGGGAATGAATTTGATAGCACAGGATATGTGCATGTTAAACCAAAACGGTATACAGCAACTTATGGAAAAAGAGGATTCTGATTTATCTCCAGTAGAAGGATTAGCAGAATTCAACAGACTTGCGCATGTTGCTTTCAAATGCAATTTTCTTTTTCTTTAGAGCAGAGCAGTAAGTGAACGCATTAACTGAATTTTACAACTCTGGAAATTATTAGAACTTTTCTTTAAAGCAGGAAAATCTAAGAGTGACCAAGAAAAGATTTTGGGTCTGACCAGCTGAAATTGCATACAACTTTGGTACTGTAGAAACTCAAGAAATGAGATTTTTATGCCTGCTTTGGGCTTCTTTTGGGCTGAAATTGGATGCATTCTCTGATCAAATGGTCCCAAAAGAAGAAATATGTACATGGTTCTGATAAAACAGCTTATTTTTAAGTCAGATTTATGAATCGGAATCCACAACTGAAAACAAGGCCATGCTGTGGGAATGAAGACGAATATTTAACATAAACTCAGAAATAGGTTTCTGAAAATAAGAGATTGTTAAAGTTATGGTGAACATGTGCAAATTGCAAAATATCAGCAAGTCTTCTCTGCCGCAAACTGATCTAAAGCAGCTTTCCTGTTTCCCCAGCAACCTTGAGCAATGCTAGCTTGTTTCTTTGGAAGTAAATTAAATGTGACTTTCAAGTAGTTCATTATTTCAGTAGCCACAATGCCTTTTGGAAGCAAGGACATTCGATAAATCATATTAGGATTTGCTGCAGTTCTGAAGAGAGGCAGATAAAGGATTTTTGCAGAAATAGTTTTCAAATCTAGTAAATTTTTTAGAAATTACAAAGCTTATGTTTCTACTGATACAGGGAAAACAAGAATAAAACATATTTCTCATCTGTAAAGAAAGCTAAATATTGTCTGGTGCTGCACTGAAAGCTGGCAGGTCCTGCTTCACCTGCATACAGCCAGCGCAGACGCGTACAGCCCCTAGATACAGCACCTCTTGAACTGCGTAGCTTGAAACCTCTGCAAAAGTGCTTTAACAGAATGCCCACGCTCAGCCCAGGTTGTGCAGTGTTCGGTAGCTGGTATACTGAGAAATCCACAGCCTCTTCCATGACCCAATCTGTATACATATCTGTGAACTGTAACATCGTACTCTTCAGGATTTCTATATGATACACAAAAATGGGTATAAGATTTCTGTACTAATTTGTAGGTTGCTTCTGATGGCAGTGCTAGAAGAAAGATACGTATGAAATATGGAGTATACAGATGGAGCTACCGCTACACAGTGCCTCTACAACAGGTAGACATTCTCCTAGGGACTTTCGGAGGCAGAAGCCTTTCAATTTGATGACTACATATTTTTTAATCTGGGCTTCAGGCTTATACTGTGTGAATATATTGCTTTGCCTGTCCACTTGAATTTCCACCAATCTGTAACTGCTGCAAGTCAAACCAGTGTTTTTTTCAGTTTGTTTCAGATTTGACTGTGACTGTTTTGCTTCAGGTCTGGTACAGAGTTCAACAGACCTTCAGGACATCAGTTCTGATATAGCTTTAGGTTGGGAAAAAAAAACAACCTGAAGATTCAAACTGAGCTTTGCTTGGTTTCACTGGTTCACATTTGTAATGATTTTCAGAAAGCTAACAGAATCATCATGGTAGAATAATCTGTCAAGCAATCAAAGCACTCGGCTTTGGTGCTTTATTTTAGTGGAACAGAAGGCTGTTAGAAATTAAACCATTTTCGGGGGGTTGGGTTGTTTGGTTTTTTTCCCCAAAAAAAATGGGTTTGGTGAAAAGAGTTTATGATAAATCAGTTTTTTAATGGAAGACAAAAAACTTTCATAGAAACAAGGTATTTTTTACCAACAGAAGTCTGTGTAATAAGAAACCTATTTTCCACTGAAAAGCAGTTTCAAGGAAATTAGCTTATTGTCAAACCAGTGTGGATCATGACGGTTCCTAGCTGAGCTGATCACGCTAGACATGTTATTTCAGTTGGTTCAGGACATACAGTATTGCTATTCACAAAGACCTTGAATGGGAAGAACCACAGTAGAGAATGGAGCATCCGTTACATACAGCACAGGATACTAGATCTCCCATCATCATAATTCGTTACTTTTCAGAAAAGTTTACTGTGCTGGAGTCTTGCTCTGGGTGGTTACAAGAGCTGTTCTAGTAAGAATCATCATCAGTATATTTTAAAAAATGTGGTTTGTCTAGAAAGACATCAGTTTGTTGAAACAGGAACTGAGAGAGTCTTATATGCATGAATTTGCTGTTTCAACATACTTAGATAAGAAATTTCACAGTTATCAACATGCCTTTTTTTTTCATAAATAACTTCCTTTTCCTTCATAAGAAATACAATTTTTGAAAAGATTGAGAAATGTTAACATAAAAAATGAATGATTTACAAGTGTTAAAATTTCCATCTCATTTGGGAAAAACGTTGAAATATCAAACTGCAATAGGAGAGTAAAACTATTTGCCCTGTAGATTGATCAGTCAGCTGGTAAGCTGGCTGATCAGTTAGTGACTGCTGGGCCATGTGTTGCCTATTAGTTCAGTACAACAAATGAACCTGCATAGGTTCACCTTTATGGTACCTGCTGTCTACAGACATGGGTAACTCCACTTAACATTTCATAATAATGGGGTTTGTCATTCCCCTCTTGAAAACCATTGAACTATGCTTAGTGTCTGTTGCCACCATTTAGGTGTTCGTAGGTGGGCTGAGAAGATACTGCCATGCCTTCAGCTCATGCCTTACAAACGCATCCAGTTCAGAGACGTGCATGTGTGTGATGCACCCCCTAACTGTCATCCCATTTCAAGTCCAAACATTGAAACTGTGTCCTAAAAAGAGAAGGAAGTCCCAGAAAGAGAGTGCAACTGCCTCACTTTCAGCTCCCACAGATAAAGGGCAGTCCTTCAGGTGTTCAGACAATGCCGGCAGCTTCTCCCAAAGAAAGTCACACCAGCCCCTGCTATACAGCTCATCGATAACAAATGTCTGCACTTTGTCTCGGTTGCACATGTTTGGAGCGGAGATACCAGGTGAAGGTACATCTCATTCTGACACGTGGTAGCTAAAATAGTCATGTTGCCAAATGCACTTAACTAGTAAAAACCCAGTCTTGGGAAGCCCAAGGGAAGCAGGCCCTCTCCAAATTGCACTGTCAAATGGCAGTTGGATGGCAGCGAATCCGCCCTCCTCCCTCCCTCACCCAGAAACCTCAAGTCTGGCGGTGTCCCTGGGTATGAATATTTTTTTGTAGTGTTCTTATAAGTGATTGCTTGTGGCATCTTATAGTCTTATCTCAGCTTGTGCAGCCCCCTCATGAATATTCTGTACATATAGAAGAGTTTTCTATATCATTGCCCATTAACAAGGAGGATAATCACTCATTCAGTTATCAAGAAGTCAGTGAAGGCCTTTCCTTGAGCCCTTAGTGCAAAGAATCATGGGAGATCAAAGGAGGTTAAATGTGGCTGACATTATGATCATTACTTTTTTTCGGTGTAATTACTGTATTATAATAAAGTTGATCTAAGATAAGGAAAAGGGGTATTAAAGTCTTTTAGAGCTAAAAGACCATATTAGTGACTCTTTACCTTTTTTAGGCATGGGACAAAATGCATATTTCAACTGATACATATAAATGAGCATTCTTTCACTAAAACCACAGTAAGGTCACAAGTGTACGCATAAATGATATATTATTACAGAATTGCTTTTAGGAGAAGTTAATCCAATGTAAATGCAAAAGGGGAGGGGAAGGTATAATGATGCGTCATTAGTAAAAACAGCAACACTGAATTTTAGGTTCAGGCTGAAAAGTGGCTTTTTAAATCTCTAGACAATTTGAACTTTTTGATAATACATTAATGGTTTTCACCTGCCTTTTCGTAGCTGTTCCATCGCAATTTAGTCATGTGTTCAAAAGTCAATGCACTAAATGCATTCATACACATTGGCAGAACTCCGTATTTACAAAAGCAACTTGCCCTGTGAAAATGGTACAAATGTAATATGAAACTGGCTCATTTACTGTTCTTCTGCCTGTTCCGGATGTTACCAACACTACAGCAGAGCTAGTGAAACTAGCTGACTGTATCCACTTAGGATTTTAACACAAAATCAAGTCTTCGTTAAATTTCTTTGCTTGACCCCAAAAAAGAGCAATAGTATCTTATTGCAGACACATCATAATCGCTACAGCTTTTCCTGCTGTAAACCTGAAAAAGGGCCATCAAAAGAGAAGAGAAACATACTATTTCTGGCACAAGGCAATCTCCTTTAGCCAAAGTGGTAAATATCTCTTGGTTTGGAACCTGCAGTTTCTAATTGTTAGGGTCTAAGGTCTTTCCAAGTTATCCTGCTTTTTACCTGCAGGAAATGTTTCAATCTTGTTGTGCCTGTTTTTGAACTTTTTTTTCTTGCAAATGACTATTTGAGTAGAAACTCGTGTTTTGAAATATAAAGTTTGAACTTGCTTTGCAGTATTTCCCTATTTCACAGGCTTTAAGAAATTGCCACAGGATTTTGTTTCTTGTATGTCTCTTACATCTAACATATTTTTTCAGTTTATTTCAGAAAATAGTAGACTGCTGATTTCGTGATTCACCTGATGCCATTGTCCCCTGCCCATCTTTAAGAGTGTTCTCTAGGGCACATAGGTTATACCTAATTTCTTGATACACAGTTCCTGCCAGTAGCAATTTTCAGTGTGTAAAATCTATTCATAATTGAGGGAGAGAAATATGCAAGGTATTAAAGTCATACCTGACTAGGCAAGCTTTCAGGAGGAACAGAGTAAAAAAAGATTGTGAATATTTCCTAGTAAATATGATATTCTTTCTTAAACAGGGATCAATGGGATATAGTAACTCAGGTGCCATGATACTAGAAACAATATTATATTTCAAGTCTGAGGAGATGATGATGTGAGGCAAACAAAAAAAGACAGAGACAACCTGAAGTTGCCCAAGTTGACTACTTAACTTGTAGTAGCTTAGAACAATACACGTACTATTTCATTCCATTTCTGCAAGTAGAGGAGCCTCATCTGAGAGAGGTAAGTTACAAATTGTCCCCTTCCCCTGGCATGTATAACCTCGGGAAGGCACTCCTTCTAGGACATGGGAGGGCTTCACTGCACCTGCTACTACCTTAGGGGAGTAATTTATAGACCCTGAAGTTCAGTAGACTAACTGCTCACAGTCTCTATACACGTGCTGAATGTAGTTTTACCTTCTTGGTTGGCTGTCCCCAGAATGCTTTATTCAATTTCTCAGGTTTTTAAAATTATTTTTCCCGAGTTTTTACTTCTGGTTCTTTATCTTCTTTTCCAGTTTCTAGTCTACCCTTTATGATATTAAATAACTCACTGTGTGAAGTAGAGAAGTCACTGTTCATTATTCTTCACATCAAAAAAAACCCAACACAATCAAAAAAACCCTTCAGTAAGGTAGCAAGACCATAGATAAGTAAATCAATATTTAGTAAACAGAGCAGGAAAAAAACCCATAAGAATACTGAAAAGAATGAGTCAAAAGTCTCAGCTATGTCACCTCTTCCAGGAGCTACTAGGATAAAACACAAAATTTTATTAGGTCAGTTGGCAGGCAGATTGAGCACCCCTATACAAATAATTTCTGTTCTTAAAATATGCCATAATCAAATTTCATAACTATATGCAACTTTGAGGCTCCATGCACAGCTAATAGAAAATAAGACTCCTTTAACAATGTTATCAAATAACCTTCATCTGCAGAAGTATTAGTGAAGGTCTTTTTTTTAAAAAAGGGAAATATCAACTATGTGGCTATGAACTGCTTAAGAGTGCAGACTAGAAAGCAAATACACTTGAATTCCAGGTTTTAATATAATTATGAGTAGTCACTTTCCCAACCAGTATTATTGTAATAACAAAAAGTTCAGATGTTTACCTGGTCCTACAGGTCTTACAAGATCTCGGCCACAGCACTCTACCATCATATAAGTGAAGCACAGGAGCTAGATTCTTTTCCTTTCAGATTGCATCTTTCCTGCATTTCTTCCTTGTTTTAATTCAACGTTCAGGATTAAACTACATCTCCCATCAAGCAATGCGGTTGCCTCCCTGGCTAAGGGAAGGGTGCAGAACAGCAGTCACAGCAAAGATTTCTTTCAGTTCATCTTTTATTAGAGATTGGAATTCATCTCTCAGACTCTTGGATTTGGAAATGTATTTTCCGAATTCCTCTCTCTCTTACAGATTTTCTGTAGCATATGTAGGCAGCTACACAAGAACATCTATTAAATTAGGAGAGCTAGTCAGGGAAACAGAGTTATGTGTGTGGCTAATTAACTCTGCCTTGAATGTTAATAATGACGGCAGGTTGGTGTGTTTCATAGGAAGATATGTACTAGAAAGCATAATGTGATAATGGATCAGAGGCCTTTTATGTGCTACGAGTTCTTCAGTAGCTCTTCCTTATGAATTATAGTTAGTCAAATATGTGTTTGCCACACATGTANGTCGTGTAAATCTCCTGTTGCTGAGACAGTCACATACATTTGGCCTGTTTGAAAAGTTTGGCTATCCATCTTCCTGCAGTTTTATACCTCATAATAACCTCTGGAAAACAATAAAATAAGTATTTGTCAGTAATGTTCAGGTGAACAATTTATTGAGAATCCATTTAATTATTTCCATTAGCCATTTCTGTAGTACTAATCACTGTATTGTTGTTATTTTTGCTTGAAGCATTTATGTAAATAGTCCCTAATTTGGGACATTGTTTTGTTTTGGTTTGGTTTTTTAATCTTTTTGTGCTTCTGATGGGGACCTTTTGTCTCTGAGTTTTCAACATGCAAGCTGACAAATGCAACATTGTACTTCTCTTCTTGCCTGGCCACTCCACACATACTCATTGCCTGTAGCAGGCACTAACTTCCTGGACAGTTCTACTTTTTAAAGTCATAAGTCAGTGGGGCTGTACTCATATGGGTGTTCCATGAAAGCAAGACAATCTGATGGACTGGTCTTCAAATACTACTTTTGAAATGCTAAAAGTTAAGAAACATAATTAAACTGCAACTGCATTAACATTTATATAAAATATAA
>VYZM01019203.1:0-11629 GCA_013398915.1 Dromas ardeola
TTCTTACCTTGTTTGTCTTTTCTCCAATAAATAACTTCTAAGTGCTCTAGAGGGAATATGGATGAGGAAGAAAAACAATCTCCTGTGATTTTTCACCCTTTCCACATGGGAAGTAGCTAGTAGTCTCCATTGTAAAATGATGAGATTCAAATCCTCTAAGTTCTGCATGATTACCAAATGATAATATTCTGCAGGTGGTCACATTAGAAGTAATTCACTCTAAAGTTACTCTTTTACCAAGAATAGCATTTTAGCCTTGATAGTGTTCCTACAACACTCTTGCCATGTGGAGTGTTGCAACACTCTTGCAAGACAGAATGTATTTTTGCTATTAACGTAAATGTCAAGGACAATGATTTCGATGTGTTTTCAGCGTAACCAACCTTTTTTAAGAGTAAGAAAGCAGAAATTATTTCTGCTTACTTTATAAAAGGTTGTCATACTTTTGCTTTAAAGTGTCAGTAGAAGCTGGGTATTTGTATTTCATGTTTTAGGAAACGCTCACCTGTTCTTTATGCTTTAAGCGACTTCTGAAAATTGTGCCAGCATAGCGTTATAAACCACATTCTCTTAAATTATTCTAGTTTATCCCCTTCATCTATGGCTTGCATGAAGGTTTGTTTTGGTTTTATTTTTCTCTCTTCTTCTAAAGTTGGGGTGGTATGAGGAAACTACACTCTTCAGGCGTAGCTGGGCATGTGTGCACAGTGGATGCTGCAGCTTTCGTTTTGCAGCTTTATGTGCAAGGTGAAATACTGTGGAGGGATTTGAGTCCTGGCAAAAGCAAGGGGATTGTATCATTGTGCAACATGGTATGATGAGCAGAGGCACCCAGTGCTTTCAGATCTAGGGCTCCACATTCTACATTAGGGGCAAGAAAAAAACTGTTCTCATCCTGGGGCAAAAAATATCAATCACAAAATGGAAGCTTTTAAGCCTTTTTTGCTCTTAGTTATCAGGAAATTAGTGGGAAACTATTTTTATGAAAGGGCTTAAGAAGGTTGAGCACACCCTGTTATGTAGGCTTAGAAAGCAGGCTAGAGTTCCGAAAAAACGTAGGTTTGTCCAATGATGCCAACTGCCCCATTTAGTTTGAGAAATCTGTGTAATACGTATAAAATTACTACTCTGTGTCTTCCAGTCTGTAACTGTGTGTATAAAGGCTGTTTCTCAATAGTCTTTCAGGCCTTTAGGAATCCCAATACCTTCTGTAGCAAGCAGCTTGGAATTTGCCTTGGAAGATTGAAGGGGTTGGTGAAAATGATTTAATAAGACCAAATGTATAAATGTCATCCAGCTATGCACTCTGGCCCACCCTTGAGGCAGAGAGGGAGATGTAGATGATAAATACAGCAGATGCAAAGTAGGCAGGTAAGTTTCTTTTGTGTGGCATGTGTGCTGGACTTTAAATTGTAATCAAGTGGCAGAACGAGGTAGTATCTCAGTGGCTGAGTCTCTGGTAATATAAGTGAATTTTTCATTGGGTAACTGTTATGGTTTGAGAAACCCATAACAATTTATTGTCATTTAGATAGTTATTTTATCACCCAATGACCCCTCGCCACCCAGGAAGGGGAATCGGGGAAAACAAGGAAACACGAGGGTTGAAATATAAATAGATTTAATAGGATGAGATTAAACAATTAACAGCAATACTAAAGAACCAGAACTATTGATCCTGACACCAATATAAAATAGACAAGGGTTATACTCAGCCCATTCTATCAGCAGGAAGCCGGGCACTCTCAGCAGGGACAGCCAGTGTGGGACACTGCGAGCACTGCGGCTTCGGGAGGAAGGGAAGGGTGCAGGGCTCCGGCACCGGGGCAAGGAGTTCTCTGGACCGCCACCATCAAGGGAGAGTGGAAACTACCCAGCAAACTTTCTAATTTGTATTGAATGTGACATTCATGGTATGAAATAATCCTGTTGGCCAGCCTGGTTCAAGTGCCCAGGTCTCGCTCCTCCTCATCCCTGCACCTGGGAAGGCTCGAAAACACAGAGACCTTGAATCCCACATGGGTATAAAGTAAGTATTTTCACAAATTCAGACACTGGAGTCTTCTAGAAGTGCAGTTTTCTCAAGCAGTAAAGGAGAAATTAGTCCTGTGTCTCTCAAACCAGGACAGTAACTTTTTTAGCAAGTAAATGATTTTTAAACTATGCAGGTGACATTGGCTTTGGCGTCTGTTTTAAGAGAAGCTTTAAAAGAGAGCTTAGAAACAATGTTGTAGATAGTGTTACTGGTGAATTCATTAAGAACAGTAAAATCCCTTAGAGGTAATAGATTTATGTTAATTATTGATTGCATTGCCTCAAGTAAGAGCAGCTTTTTATTCCAAGATGTGTTCGTTTGTGTTAAGCCCAACAGGAATTGTGTCAAGCACAACAAGATGGCAGTTTAGTTTGAAGAAAAGATTGGTGCCTAAGACAACACTCTCTGTGTTGCCTTCTCTTCCATCCTGTCTCCCTCGAGCTACATCGCACACTGCTCTCTGCCGTCCCCTACGTTCACCTTGAGTTTTTGAACTGGCTGCCCAAACTGAGTATCCTGCTTTGCGTTTGCCTTCAGCCTGATAGTTGCCCAACTTTCTTCAAGAGGATAGCAAGGCTGCTAATAGAGTTTCTCCTCAAGCTTGCAGACGAATTAAGAACACTGTTAGGTAGGAGATGTTAGGATTTTTGGATATTTGCCATGGTGGTATTATTAAATAGATAACCTGAAAGCTACTGGCACATGAGGAGAACATTTACACTGTATGCGATATGGAGGATCTTTGCGGACTTCATTCATTCTTTTAAGTGTGGAAGAAGTGGGGTTACATATATATACAGGTAACATAATGAAGGTTGCTGGAATTCTTACAGGCAGTAGTGATTCTTGATGTTTTCCTCCTTGGTCAGAATGCAGATCATCAGAGAGTGGGACGAGTTTGATGAAATAGAAGCTACTTGAGGATACTTGCAGCCAGGGTGTGTTATACAGTGCTCTATTCATTCTTTTTCTTTTCTCTCTTCTATACCACTCCACTAGCAGTCCTGACAAAGGGGCTATGAGAATATTTTCAGGCAGGGCAAAAATTTCTGTAAAATGGAGGAGGGTTGAAAAATCTTTAGAAGTCTATAGTCAGACCACAAAGAAGAGTGTAAAGTTTAACTGGCAGACATGAATGCAGCTTCTGGCTCCTTGATCACTGGTAGATGCTTGTGTTTTGTGCTCCAAAAGCATGCTACCTTGTAGCTTTATTTCTGAGCTCAGTGTCCTTTTCTAGCTTCATTTGCCCTCATACATATAATGCATACATACGCTTGCAAAGGTTGTGTTCTATTGAGTTTGGACAAATTGCCATAATGTCTTCAAACTGATACTGTGTTAAAGAACGATACATGTTTGAAAATACTGTGTTTATTTTAAATTATGTGTTTCGTTAGGAACGCTGCCTAAAATTGCTATTGAAATGGTAAGCTTGCAAGACTGTATTTTGAAACTTTTTTTTTCTTTTTTTAATGTGCTTGACCACAATTTTGGGACATGCTAGCAATGGGAAATGTGAAGAGGAGAGTTTAGACCTTCAGAACCGTTGTTGCTTTTTTATCATTGCATGTTTCTTCTCATGGACTGTATTCTCTTATCTTTACTAGAAATGAAGTGCTGCTGTCAAAATGAATTCAAATCATTAATTTTTTAATTAGTATGCTGGCATGTTACTTCTGTTTAGCATTTGCCAATAAGAGACTTACCTGAAGGTTTTTTTAACTTAAATTTTCTATATTTTATCCATAGAAGCTCCTTGCTAAAATGGTAAGAATCTATGAGAAACGAATTGACTGGCTATCTGTTGCTAGCAGAGGAATATGGGGAAGTGTTTGTGAAAGGAGGTACTGTACTTTGATAGCCCTTTTTTATGTATTTGTGATGGTTCTAATTTGCCAGCCTTTGCTTTGCGTGTAAGTCAGCACCAAAGAATACAGGGCAGAAAATAGTCAGATGAAGAGACAATAGTTCCAGATATGAACAGTGTAAGCAATCCATTTTTGAAAACAGGTATTGATATTCAGCTTTTTTAATGATCCAGTGAATTTACTGAATACAGTGATCATTAATCAACACAAAACTTCAATTTCATGAGACAGAATGAGACTTTTATATTTGAGGTATCTAGCAAGTAAGTCACACGTTTCAGATGCGTTTTGGATATTCAAGTACAGAGAAGGAAGAGGACCCATTTAGGGTTCAGCAGCCATTATGGCACTACACATGCCAGTACCTTGATTATTGCATAGCTTCAAGATAGACTTTTCCATTATTGTTGCTATTTTTTTTAAAACCTCACTTTGTTTTGCAGATTTTTTTTTAATATACATTCACTGTTTATGTATTTTGATACATATCTAGAAGATATTTTCCCTAGTGAGAGTACAGTGAAGATAAGAATATGTAATTAAATAAGATCTTTTTTTTAATAAATAACATATTTTTTATGTAGGGTGGTTATACTTGTTGATATATCAGTGACAAACTCCGCATACATCATCCATATCCAGCATTCTTTGCGACTTTTACTTGAGGAACAAATGTCAAATAAAGATTACTTCAATATTATAGCGTAAGCAACTATTTAAGATTCTTTTAAAATAGTTGTAAAACATTGCATGAAAGAAGTATGCTGAGAGATTGTAGTTACTACTGGGCATATTTTAGATTTTTTTAATTGTATTTAAGTTTTATGATGAAGTAATTGCAAGAGTAGCACTGATTTATCATTTTTGGATAGGTGTATGGATCAGATGCACAGAGACCAGACTAGTAATGAAAAATGACTGTTTTGGGTGGGGCTCCCTGAAACTGATTGCATCATACCAGCAACAAATTTTCTTCCTGCTATATTGTTCATAACAGTATCAATTCACGTGTCAGAAATTTTTACTGCAAGAGGATTCTGGAGGTGTCTCAGGTACCATAACTGAGAACGCCCTTTAAATTTTACAGTAACTCCAATACTACTTTTAATATGTAACAGTACTAAAATTTTGTACTCAACGCTAGTAGTCAGAAATTCATATATGACACAGCTGCTGAAGAGCAGCTGGGCAGATTTCTGAATGGCAGTAAAAGCAAGAGAGAGCAGCTCATGGATTTACAAACCTGGTGGGAGAGCGAGCCGTTATCTCACAAGAGAGATACAGGCAGCATCTGAGGGTTGGGGTTTTTTTGTTACAGTCCTTCTCCCGAGCTTTTACCAGCTCACTTAGTATCTTGTTCAGGAAAGAAAAATGTCGTTTGGCCCACCGCCTTGAAAATCTGACAACCCCTGAGTGGTGGGTAAATGTGAATAATTAAATGTTTGAAACAGAAAATAGTTAGCATGAGGCAATTTTACATCTGTAATACCCAAAATCACATTTCTTTTTTCAGTGAATTTACTCTCTTTTTTTTTTTTTGTTCTAAAGCATAGTCTGAAAATGAATTTCTGTTATTTTTCCATGAAAGATTTGGGAGTGATGTTGTGCCTTGGCAGCTGGAACTGGTTCCTTCCCAGCCAGAAAACTTAGAAAATGCTTGGAGGTAGGATCAAATAACTTTCCCATACATCTGAATTAGGTGATCATAGGTACCATGAAACAGATAAAGCAGAGAAACAGATTTAAACAGCATTGCGACCAATTTACAAAATTGATAAATGTATCATATTACAAAAATAGTTTGCCATGGATTGTTCTAAGCTAATTGGTTGTGATAGTTTGCTGTGAAAACAGCATTATCTATTTCATATGTATACAGAATATATATGTGCACAGATATAGAAGTCTCCGTGTAAGAAATGCACAGGTTACGTGAAGAATTGAAAACTGCTTCAAATTCAACTGGGTTGTGAAAATTAAACTATTTTTTTTCCCCAGACACACTGGAAGAAAATCCCAGGTTTCTGTTTGTGGAGTCACACCCTCAGTGGTTTCATTATACCTCTGTTGCTTCATTTTTTTTCCTTTAAGTTCTACTATATTACAATTTTTCTACATAAAATTAAGGGAGAATTCTTTCATCTCTATGCTCTGAATCTTATCACAAAAAGTAATTTGCCATGGTGGCAGTACAGAAACTAGAACAAACAAGCTGGTTTTGCCGTCTGTCATTGTGAAAAAATTTTAGTCTCCAGTGCAGTGTTATTTAAGATTCTTAGTTCTCTTTATTGCTTTAAGCAGAAACAAAAGATTTTGTTGCTTCATTCTTTGAACTGTAAACATCGTTTAGGTGGGTGTTGAGTTTGCAGTGCAAAGGGAGTAGAAACTTCATGAGTGCTCTCAGGAGAGCTGTAGAAGTAGACTTCAAAGACAAAGATAAACACAAATCGCAAGGACTTTACCTGCTGACTACTGGAATACCTGATCAGGAAACAGTAAGTATCACCACAGGTTTTGCAACTCTTCTGTAAGTTCCTATCCAGAATTAATCTCGCCTTTTTTTTTTTCCCTTTTTTTTTTCCCCTTTTTTTTGCCTTTTTTTTTCCCTTTTTTTTGCCTTTTTTTTTCCCTTTTTTTTGACTTTTTTTTTTTCCCTTTTTTTTGCCTTTTTTTTTTTTCCTTTTTTTTTTTTTTTCCCTTTTAGCTGGTCACCATAGCTTGTTGGCAGAATACTTCTCCTTTACATATCTAAGCCAGCACAACTATCAGGATCTCAAACTTCCATTTCTGCAATCACTATTTGTGTGTTGGAAGTAGCAATTATTATTAATACGTGAATCATAGAAAATTCAAGAGTTGTTTTTAGGATTCCTTTCTAACTCCGGCTCTGACTATCAGACTGCAAATTTCTGAGTTTGAACAAACGAACTCTGATTTTTTTTTTGTATGATACCATTTCCTTATAACTCACAGGAACAAAGGCACAAATAATTTTATGGTGGAACTCCATAGTACACTATGTAGAGACAGCTCCTATTTTTAATGACAGTAATCCATTGCTTGGATATATGTTTGTTGTGCACGTGCTCTATGGCTGTTAAGCTGTGTGCACAGCCTAGAGTTTCTGAACATATGGTAACCCAACTGGAATAACCATGCCTGCACAGTAGGGTGTCTTTTGCTTTTGTTACCCAACTTCTGGAAATTCTGGGCAAACCTAAGAAATCATTAAAACCCCATGTGGATAACACAAAATCAAAGGATATGTACAAAAAGGCAAATGAATAGGTCCATTCTTACTTCTTTGCTTCAGTGCATGGCTACCTTGAAGTCCATGACCTTGTGTCTTTGATTCCCATAGCTACTCCATCTCACTTCTTGGCTGCAGCAATGCTGTTGCCGTTGTCACTAGTAATAATGACAGTTTTTGTATGTATGCATGACTTGAGGAGGCATTCAGCTACAGTATATTCCTGTACTGCAGTGCTGAGGTTGGGAGTGTTTGTACATCAGTTCAGGAACAAATGGAGTAGATGGAAGCTCATCTGAGGTAGAGGGTCGCTACTGATTTTTTTTCTTTTTTTTTCCTGTTTTCTTCTCTGTCTTGCAGGATACAATCGGTGCTTATGTTTCCGAGGTTTGCAGAGGTTTTGATTTGCAGCTTCATGTCTGTCTGTTCAGTGTAATGGAGGATGTTGACTCCAATAGGATTATTCCAGCCCGCTATGCTAACCCAACTGAAACTGCCACTGCTTTTAAAGAAATAGTACAGGCAGCCAATGGGAGATTTCACTGGTTTGGAGAAGCAGGTATGTGAAAAGGAAAGTCAGCACATACTTTTTTTTCATTAATTAAATAATATTTATTAATGCTTTTCCCCCCCCAAATCAAGTAGTTTACTTTTTAGGATGTGATAATGCTACACTAGCACTGAGATAAAAACAGAGGTCCTAGTTTTGATTAAGGCTTTCAGTTGTATTGCAGAATATTATAAAGCAGCCTTAATGCAGGAATTTTATTATTTTTTTTTTTCTATTTGAATTTGCTGTTTTTCTGCAAGATGTTTTAAAGATTCACATTTAAAATATAGTTACTAAGGTGGTACATCCAGCCTACCTGGCATACAGGAAACAAAGGCTTTTTGATTCTTTTCGTTGATATTTGGCATGCTCTAGAAATTGTGCACTTTAAAAAGATACATTTTGTACACTTAAAAACCCCACACTGATTAGCATATATTGATTATCAGGTATTTTTGAAAGTGATGACATCACTGTTATTGTGTCTGAAATGGAAAAAGCTAACAACTATTCCCAAAAGGTATGAATTACATGTATCTTTTAAAATTATGTTTTCCTTCAGAAAAAAATACAACGTTTTTCTAGCTGACAATGCAGATTAGACAAAATGCAAGTCTTTGTAAGATGGGCAAGAATGCTCTAGAGTGTGAGAATAGCCACCATAGAGTAAATACGGACTAGAAAGCAGTTGTACAATAGCACTGTGGTGACTGGTGTTGGAGTGGCCATGATTCCTTAGGAAATGTAAGGAATATTCCTTATGAAATATAAGGAGTTTACAACTGAAGTGATTCTCCTTTTTGTTGCCAATACTATGATGAATTCTTCTCCAGTAGAATTGTTTGTTATATATAAAAAATAAATTTATTAAAAAGCTATATATATTATATAACAAATAAACAAATACATAATATTACGTTTCTGTAAGTCACAGTGGAGTAAGGCGTTGTTATTGGCACAATACATTTATTCAATTCTAAAACAATTGGGTTTTGAAGTGTTCTAAGGGTGTAGAACAGACCATATCTCTCCATCTTACGTGCACATGACTTTTTCCAAAGATACCTAACAAAGTGATTGAGGCAATATTGCCAGCCTGGCAGTGCAGTTGTTGCTTCTTGCCAAAGCGTGACTAGAAAGATACATGCAGTGAGACACGTGTCCAGAGGTCTCAGTGCCTTGTTGCATGCGAGTCTGAGTCACAAAAGTATTTTTAAAATGAAGAGTTGGTGGATATTCAATGGGATCTTAAAATATTTTTTTATCCTTTAATAGTTGGGTATACTTGGTTCATCATCTTCCAATTTGTTCCGGTCTTGGTATGCATACTGTTGCCTTTTCTTTTAGAACGTTTACTCGGAGCAGGGAGTATTTCCCTCCTGTTTGAGCAAGAACAGCACAAAGCGGTTTCTGCTTGGTTAGAGGTGTTAAAGCATTACCAGATTAATTTGCTATGAATTTTATTTATTATTGAAGTAATAAATACAGAATGACTGTCTTTGAAATGTCATTTACCTAAATTTCACGTATATGAATTACTAAACGATCTGATATTCTGTTTCAGTGCACATTCCTAGCAGAATCCTTGAAGCAGCGTTCAGTACATCAATCTGTTAATCCATTTATTCCAGAAGGAGACTCAAATGTTCTTCTGAAGAAAGAGAAAAGAAAGCCACAGAAGCTGCCATCCCCTAAACCCACAGCTCTTAGTCTGGCTAGAATGGTTTGAAATGGTCCCATTTTTAAGATGCTGTGTGTTTTAATTAGAGAGTCTACCCAGCTATCAGAATCTGCTCTTTGTGAGAGAACTGCTCAGGCTGAAAATTTGAAGAAAGTAAAACAGCACTCTGAATTTACATTTTAATTTGCCTTCAAAATGCTACATAAACATAAAAGTACATCTTAACTAATTCCTGCTAAGTAATTAATTACATCTTACTAATTCCTGCTAATTATTAATTATAATGGAACCACATTGTACTGTCTAAAATTGTCTAAATAATCCTGCCTCTGACCTTAAAAATTTAGTGTTTAATGAAAGCAAAGGCAAAACAGAAATGTGCTTTACCAAGTTACATCTATTTTCCAAGGCCTTCTAGAAAGTACCAATGAGACAGCCGCAGCATGTTTTTGGCTGCACAGAGAGCCAGCATAAAACAAGAAATAGGATTCAGGATTTGTTTCCTGCCTGCTGTGCTTATTTCCATGTTACACTACGGAGTCCTTTGGGATTTTGCTAATGTTTTCGTTGTTAATTTTGGCTGTGTATGCATCTGTTTTGAGTGGGTGTGCAAATGTCTAATATAAGTGGCCAGTGCCAGCGCTTACCACTTTGGTGTACAAATGACTAGATAGAGAACTTCTTGTTGCAGAGGATGTACTTAACTTTTGACCTGGAATTTTCAGGTCTTATCTTTGAAATGGGAATGGCACTCTTAAGTGTAGGTGTGTTCATGTTGCAAAGACCTTTGTAGGTGAGCTCAAACTGGTCTTCCATGCTGTTTTATGAACACCAGTATATTCTCAGCACCTCTTTATAAATGCAGGGAAAAAGTAATCACTCAGAGATATGAATACATAGCATAGTTTTAAAGGGATTAAAGTTGTAGAAAACTGGTACCACTTTGTAGATGTTCGGTGATATTTATAGTAGACCTGTATGTTAAATTAGGTGTCAGTTACTTGAAGGCTCTGTGCCAGAGCAAAAGTCTGACCCTACAATAGGGTTAAACAAGTGTTCATGTTGTTTAGCAAAAAGGAACAATTTTTGCTAAACAAAAGGAAAAATTACTGTTGTCAGCACTAGGTTTCCAATATTCAATAAAATTCTGAGGAAAATACTATATGCAATATTATATAAAACAGTGCTATTACCATACTATGCTCCTTCAAATGGCAAAAGTGGTCCAAACTTGTCTGTCTGTAGATGTTAGTCTTCAGTTTTATGGCAGCAGATGAAAATGGCAACTTAATTAAAACAGAGCAATTAGTTACTTAACCTAGTAAGAAATCACAAATTAACAAGTCGTCATGGCAAACTGCTGACTTCTCAGGAGAGCCAGAATAAAACAGGAATTAGAGAATAAGGGAGGATAGTTCCAGTTTTGAATAATGCAATTATGATCCAACTGAAATACTTTTTTTTTTAATTACTATTATATGTTATTATAGTGTATTAAAGACAACCATGGCGCAGAGAGAAATGCTTCCGTAAGAGTACTGGCATGGCATCCTACTAGTGCCAAAGCAGAAATTCCACCAGGTCTGTATGGATTAGGGGCTTTTTGTCTTCAGTTTCTTTTGGGTTTTGCTTAAAAGGCAGTATTAGGTTAGAGGTTTAATTTAAGTCTTTAGAAACACTTGCAATTTTAATCTTTAATCAGCCTGATAGGAAACATTGCAGTTGTTTTGCAATGACTTCGCTATGAGTTTTAGCTGTAATATATCTAGCTTTCTTCTAGGTTGTGAGAAGAAGGAACGTTGCACAGCTGTATAACTATTTCCAGGTCATACGATTGAATACCCGTCCTAGATCAGGAAATGTCAAATGTGTGTGGTGGAAAGTAGAGCCCCGCTTTTTCCCATGCCTGAAGCCATCATTAGAACCTCACTTCTCTTGGTTTTCACTTCATACTCCATTTTTCTTTTACAAAGGCTCAACAGTTCAGAGATTTATTATATTGTTAGTTTAATATATACATATTTCTGCTAATATTGTTAGATGCCATTGTAATTAATATGCTGTTCCACTTGATTTATTTATGGTCTAGTAATGAAGGAAAATTACAACACAAATGTCAGGTTATCTGAATTGCTGATTCTTGCAGCTGCTCCTAGTATATGAAACAGCTCTTAAATTGATTCCAGTCACTGTTGGTCCCTTAAAGTCCAATTCCGTTCTCCTCCATTTTTGTAATTTTCCCATG
>VYZM01019203.1:18106-60490 GCA_013398915.1 Dromas ardeola
CAAAATGTTAATACCTGGCTTTGCCTCTCTGCTAGCTGCCTTGGTTAGGTGACCAAACCCATGAAAGAAGTATACAATGCAATATAGTTTTTGAGAGAGAAGAAAAAAAAAAAATCATGTGTCTGCATACTGTGGGTTTTAAGCTAACTTTAGCTTTTACTGTACTTTCTTATCCTTACCATCTTGTATTTTGTGTATGTAATTGTAAAATCCTTATACAGTGTTTAGCACATTAGTGCTCCAGCAGGAGATCTCAGGGATTGCCACAGTAGAAAAATATGTTACTGAACCGAACTATATTCAATCCACAGTTGCTCTGTTCTGCCCTTTGTAAGACCACGACCACCTTTGCAAGTAGATAGGCATAGGGAGATTTAGAGTTTAGGCTCAGTTAATTAAGTTGGTAGAAATTAAAAATAATAAATAGGTGCAAGTTAAAGTAGAATATTTTAATTCTGTTTTCAGGATCCAGTTTTCCCTTACTTTGAAGGAGATGATTTAAAGAAACTTACTCAAGAAGCAGCAAAAGCTAGAAGTTTCTTAAAGCAGTCAAAGTCTTTGAGGTGAGTATTTATCCAGAATCTTTCAATAATTGCTTTTTTATTTCATGAAAGGAAGACAAGAATATCTGACTTCTAGTGTCTGCTATTTAAAAAAGAATTGCAGTTTCTTTCCTTGTACTGTCAATTTTAATGTTTTTTTGAGGCTTGGAAAATGACATGCAAGGAAGCTGTCTGCTTCAGAGGGATTTAGTTTTAAGGTCTTACACAATTAGCTACCATCACAGCAAAGGATCTGAGCAGATTCTAACAATGTGTTAAACTTCAGAACTGTTGTTTTCTCTCAGTTGTTGACCCTCCATTTCTCATGACAAAGAGAAATTACAGTAAGTTGTTCCTCTCCTTGCTGAGTTCTGTCATCTGCCAAACCAATGTATTTCTCTTCATATATATTATTAGAAGAGGAAATTGACTCTTATTAATGTGATGCAATGTTCTTTTTAGCACCTCTTCCTTTAGTATGACTTCTTACTCAGAAATGCAAATTACTTGCATTTTCCAAAATCCGTATGGGCTGCCTCTAGCCTACCTCACCCTGACTTCTCTAACTGCTTCATGATCCCTTCTCTATCTGCTAGAATTATGTTTTCTGCATGGAATAATGTGAGCTCTTTCTTCTGTTCTCAAACAGTCCCATTTCAACCCATTTACTTTTCATATTACCATCAATCTCCCTTGCTTTTTGCCTCGAAAGACTTGTAAAGTTTCTACTCGCCTTTTTCTGGGATGATTCCCTAAGCCTTCCTCTTCACTCTTACATTTCCTGATTTTATTGAAGGATCTGACAAAATCATCTCCTCTCAATTTCAGTCTTTTTCTGCTTTCCTAAGTAATTTGACTCTTAATCTTTTTCCTTTCCCTATTAAGTCTTGGGCCCACCAGAATTTGTCTTGTGTCTTCCCCTCTTTCCTTCTTTACTGTAATTTTCAGCTTCCTTTTCTCTCCATAGAATAAGAATGTTCTGCCAACAGTCTTCATGTTTGTCTCCCTTTCTTTTCTCTTCCTCATCTTGTCTTCAGCATCCTCCCTCAACATGAAGTTTCTTTTGCCCTTTTCTATTAACAGTCATATAACAGATAACAGTACAATGTATCCCAGATACATTGGGACAGACAGAGGTATGCCAGCAGACTCCAAACGAGTTAAGTCAGTTCCTGAAAGCAGCACAGCCCCGATCTGTATCTCAGCAGACTGAATGGGCTTAGGTGGTGCACCATTCCCTGCTGCTTTTGCTGTCATCCAGAGCTAGCTTTGATACCTGCCTAGAACTGGAGTAAAGGACAGTTAAATTGTACTGATCCTTATGTTTCTTCATTGTTACGCTTCATAACTGCCCATCCAGAACCAGAAAATTCCATTTCAATAGTTATAGCAGGGAAAAGTACTTGCAAAGAGCTTTACAATGCATTATACCTCCTCAATGAAAAGATTTTGTGTCACACAAGAACATGGCTAAACAAAGATACAAAGGTACTATGTGTCTCTGTGAAAAGCTGCTGTAATTCTTTGGGTTTTGTTTCTCTTCCAAACAGGTTATTACTTCAAAAATGGAATATAAACCAAAAGGACAATTCTGGCTTTTAAAAAAGTGCTCAGGTAAATAGTCACCACAAATAGATCATAGTTTATACAGAGTTCATATATTTCAGTAGAAGGCTAATATTCCATAAGCCTAATGTAAAATGTATTCATTTCCAGCAGTGACTTTTTCCGAAGTTGAAAACATTTGTAATTATTTTAGTTCTTAGCTGAGCTAGTCCACAGTATAATCTAATATACACAAAGAACAGTTCAGAGAGAACTATGTTTGGGGTGAAAGGAGTAAGGCAGATGTGTATTTGTAGTTATTAATGGTTTAGCTCTTTCTAAAATCAAAGAGCTAAGCACATTAGAGGGTTAGGACCAGATGTAAAGGCTGTAATAACAATTGCTACATGGGCTGAATGATTTATCTGTTAAATGAACACAGCTGACTGAAAAAAGACACCACTGATAGTAAAGACAGCCTCAGCAAACTGGGCTATTGTTACAAGGTTGTGGGAGAGGCAGCTGGACAAACGAAACCTCTCACAGAGCCAACCTGCTGCTTTTAAATTGGCAAAGTACAAATTACAGGAAAAGATAAATTGCTGGGTAGAAGTACTTTCTTAGGGTTAAATAAGACAGAAGCATTTACCGTAGAGCTGTTTGAGGGGAAAAAGTGGACATGCAGACAGCTACAGAGAGTTGCACTGGAGAATTTAGGCCTGCCAAGATATTCATCAAGGAATTGGGTAAGGCAGATGCATAGCGAGACTGTTTTTTAAATGCTTGTTTCTACAGCTGTAGTTTGTATTTTGGTTTACAAACATTCATTCAAAGAGAAGAAAAAAAAAAAGCCAGTCAGACCTGCTGGTTAAGAATGCTTGCTTCATTAAGAATGGAACCTGGAACCCGGTCAAGTATGTGCAGAATTCAGCACTTAAGGGCTGATCACTAAAGAGAGATGCTTGGAGGGGAAACAGGTACATAACCATCCCGTAGTAGCAAGAAAGTTGTTAGCGGCATGTACAGGCAGAGACTAGTGTTCCACAACAATCTCTGTCTTTCAGCCTTCCAAGATAAGCAGTATTGCTTGTAAAGTGTATAAGACGACATTCCTGTTAATGTACTTCAGAGAGTATGTAGCATTGTAGCATGGTTAAACACGTAAGTAAGGAAAATTGAAAGTTAATCAAGTTAATTTATACTGGTTTTCCAATACCATTTTGTCAAGGGTGATGGTGAGCCTTTGCAGTTTGTATTTTCAATTGTGTATAAAAATCTATTCGTGTGCTTGACTTGTAGGATCAAATTATAGAGGAAGAACAGATGCTGAAGAGGTTTGGAGTGGTACAACTAGCCTGCTTCTTTTCAGAGTGTGCTTAAAGCTTCTAGATTCAAGCAGAAAGAGGGAACATGTATTCTTTGTTGTCGCTGAACTTTTGGCAAGAGAAGTTACAGATGATAAGTGCTGCTTACTTACTCTACTTGCAGACTGCAGGACTCAAAGTAAATCAAGCCCTGAACTCTCCAAAGTTTGAATATAAGTAGAGGGTATTTTTCAATATAGCTAATACAAATTTTAAAAGTGTAATATATTTCCAGTATAATTAGTAGTTATACAGGATCACAATTTTTGCTTCTTTTCTCTTCTACTGCATCATACTAATAATTGCTTCAATCAGTTGGTGGTATGTCCGAGATGTCTTTTTTTGGCTGTGGTTTGGAGACAGATGACTGTGTTACTACAAAGAGAATTCTTTATGCCAGTTTTGCATAGGAAGTCCAAGAAATAAACTTAGTGCACAAAACAAAGCTTGGAATGAATGTTTTTGCCAGAAGAAGTTTGCTAATAATTATTTTGACTCTTTGCTTTCTATGCTGGCAGTAGAGAAGGATATAGACTTGATGATTCAAAAATCATCAGACATGTAAACAAGTAATATCTTGTTGCTGATAAAGCCTGATTATGTTCTGCGTGACCAGACACTGCCAGTCTTCTAAGCAATTCTGTTAAGTTCTTACATGTTTCCTGTCCTAGAAAGGTTAAAAATATGTTTGCCAGTACCGTATAAGAAAATCCAGTTTACTGCAGTTAGCTTAATGAGGCATGTATTTTTCCAGTTGATTTATTAAATACACTTTTTTTTTTAATGAGGAACTCTGTAATGACAGCTCATTAGTATTTTGTAGGTGTTTACTGTTGTCTTTCAGAAGGTTAGGAATTAATCTCAGGTGATTAATATATGTAATATTTAATGAAAACGGATTCAGACTTCAAAATTCAGATACTTGACCTGAGTTTATTCCGGAGCCATTTGTATCTCCTGAGTGCCAGCTGATGGGAATGACTGGATACACTGATATGGGAGATAGTATCTTTTCTGTCCTTCCATCTGTTTTGTCTCCATAAAAAATTAAAAATTATTTCTATCATAAAAGTCTCTTTGGTATTGTATGCTCTGCATCAGCTGACTCCTGCATTCCACCAGCCTGCTGTGGAATACTGCAGTTAAAATGGTGTTTTGTGCTAGGCATCACTTCCTGCAATTTTATTAGTACAAGTGTTGGTATATGTGTAACTGCTGAGATGCTTTGATATTAAAATGTTAATTGTAAATGAATAGGATTAGTTACATTTTTATTTGGGATATATAAATATTAGATGATGATCACTCATAAGATGAGTGAATTTGTGCTAATAGAAATGTTAGAACATTAAATCCAGGTGGAAAGGATGAGGTTTATGTATTGCCAGAAAGAGATTCTTATTTATTGCTTGGAGGATTTAGTAAAAGTCACAATACTGTAGCATAGATTCTGATATTCTTATAAAGGTCCTTTAAAAGAACCTTAAAAGGAAATATACTTGTGCAGGTACATTAAATGATATTAGAGACTTTTTGTGAAGTAAGATAGTAATGCACATGTCAGATTTTGCAAATGTGGGTAAGCATCAGAGTATTTCAGTGTGTTGTGTTAGATTGCAATCTGTTACACCTCCCATTTACAGCCTTGTTTTTTCCCTGTATAGTATTTGGCATTCAGAGATTTTACTCATTCAAAACCATTCTGTTTACACTGTGTCTCTATAGACTGATCGTCAATGGATCTATGTAATCCTAAATTCACGGCAACCTACACTAATACTCGTCTCATCGCTCAGTAGTTTGTTTTGGTTTAGACTTGTCACTTGTTTCTCTGGGCAGAGCATAGCAAGTTTCTCTGGTTCTCTTGAGCATGCTGCCAGGCTTAACGTAGGTGTTAGGAATTCAGGAGTCTTCTCTTTGCTGGTGGTGGTGGAGCTAAGGATTTCTAAGTCTCCTGTTCAAGAAAAATGCAACTGAAAACTAAGGAACAAATGTTGACGTTAGAATTTGTGTAACCACAGAAGCTATAAAGTAGTCATGTGTTACAGTATTTAGCCATTGCATCCCGTCCAACTTCACTATTTTTGTAAGTGTTTTCAGGCTGTGCAGCTTCTCTCCGTGCTCCCGAAGCCTTGTTGTCTTGCAGGCTGCTCTACTCAGAGCAGCTTCTTCCTTTAGTTTCTGTCTCCTGCCTGTTACCTACCTGGAAACTCCCGTCCTACCTGCTCCCATCAATCCGAGGGCTACTTAGTCAGGAAAACATTTTTAAGGAGACGGTTCAGCTGTGGTGACCTGATTAATCAAGTGCTCTGTTAATGACTTTTCAATGTTGATCTGTCAGGTATATGTCATTTGCTTTCCTGGTTTATTGTTCCTGGAATGCAATTCACTGTATTCAAGACATAATAAAAGAGGAGTTTTATAATTGACAAAGATGCATATTTTTCTTCCAGCTTGTTTGTAAGTCATGTCATTGCTGTGACTCACTGAATATGTTGATTTGCATGCAATGAATTAAAGACAAGTGGCTAAACCAGTTGCTACCCCAAAGTATGTGTTCTGCCACCTATCAGAAGAGTGCTGGTTTTGCAGCAAGAGTGGGTAACTTCTATGTGGAACAGCTCATGTACTGCCATAATTTACAGTCAAATGATATCTGACTGGCATCGTGCAAAACAGATCCTCCTCTTCCATCCACCCTAAGCCACCTCACATGCCCTCATACATCCTCCAATGTTTTTGGGTATGAAAACAAACCATGTAGTAGTAATAATGATCTGTACTTCTCTCTTCCAGTGCAATAACCATTAGAAAACCTTTGAATTAAACCAAAACCTATTAGGATTGGTCTTCAATAATCTTTTTAAAACCTACATATATATATAGCTCCTGTGGTTTTTTTTGTTTTCTCTGTGAATCCTATATGTAAGAAGCCAAGCTGTCATCTTTGCTCATTATATAGAAACATGCCTTTATTCAGTACAAGCTAATGCTTATTTTTATTTATGATGCATTTGTATTCTTTGCCTTCAAATATTGCATGAACTGTCTCCCTTTCTAACGAGACCGAAGAGCTGATAAAGGGCATGTTCGTTGTTGCTATTAAAAGTTGGTTTGTTTCTTCCTGGAATTACACCCTGATTTGGCAATGCAGTCTCACTGTTATCATTTCATTTGACCTGTAAATCAGTGTAGCAGGCAAAGCAACCATGAATGCAAAGTAAATGAGAAAACATAACTTGAAAAGCATTTTATATGACACATTCCAAGGCTGTGCTTTGAACTATTTGTGTGCTTTATTCCTTCCATGAGGAAACGGTGAAATACGCAGAATCGTAACACAAATAAATAGACAAAGTCACAAGAAAAAGGAAGAAATAGAGTGAGAATATTTATATATGTTAATGAAGAACTGTGGGATTTAAGAAGAATCTGATCTCTTAACTTTGCAGCTAGCTGTCTGAAGAGTATAGTAGCAAACCTTGATTTTTCAGACTTTTTTTTTAGGAGGAAAAACATGTTTAATGTATTAGATATTGTTGGTTTTAGAAACACGGTATCTGATAGCATTAGAAAGAAAAAGCCATTAACGTGACAGGACATAAGAAAAACAGAAAAAGCATAGTACAATCTTTACTAAATGTATATTTGTAACTTTCTTCTGTTATTATTATACAGAAATATATAATTGCATTGCTATACAGAAAAAAATGTCTTTACAAAAGACAAGCTATTGAAATGCATAGTGATGAATGCTTACCATCTTTGCCTAACAAAAATCAGTGGGAGCTTACTACCCACATGATCTTAACTTAGTCGTAGCATACAGTTACTCTTTTGCTGTATTAGGCATCAAAAATATGCCTTTTGTCTAATAACAGGAACAAGGATCTGCATCTTCTTTCCCTTCTGGCATGGACTTACAGCGGGACATGGGTAAGTTGCTTTGGCTCTGTATCTTACTTTTCTAACTTAGCAAGAAATGTGAAGAACGTTGTAGTATCATAAAGTATTTAATATTGCATTTGAATGATGCGTACTTTGGGTATTAAATTGCATCTGTTGTTGCATTAATATTGTGTTGGGAAACTTTTTAAGGATGACTTCATTCCTTAGAAATATTTGATATGTTTAGCATTTGATTACATGAAAAAGAAATATTCTTAAGTTTCCTTTCCCAAATTCAGATCCCATGATTTCTCTTTTTTAAGTAAAAAATTCTAAGCACAGCAAGGTATGATGTTTAGAGGAGAGTTCCATTATTTTCCTCTTTTCCATAACATTGCAAGACCTGATTTTAATGCTTTTTAACATTTTCTGTCATCTCTCACTTAAAATGTGAATACCTCACCATTGTCACTTCACTTCTCTGAGCTCTCTGTTGGTTTAGACTCAGTCCTTGTTATGAGGATGATTGTTTTTGTAGTTACAAAGAGCTAAGTACCCTTGGTCAAAAGGTACTTACACCCTACAACAGATCTGTCCAGACTTCTTTGGGGTTGCAGAGAGGATCGGTGATTTGGTACGCTGTCTAAACGCATCTCGCCACTCTGAGTTCATATGATTGTGTTAGTACATATGACTGGGCATCTGGAGGTGAACAAGTGCACAAGAAGGTGTTCAAACACATGATGAACTTGGACAACTCTACTAATCTGGGGCTTAGATATAGAATTTTTCATAAATCAAATGAAGAGAGGATATTTTTATTTCAGCAAAATCCTATCCTTGAGATAGCGTTAAGAGAGAGCTTTGTCTCTTAAGCTTTTCTGCTATTCTTCTGCCCTTGGGCACTGCAGATAATCCCATCCTGCCTGTGACTCACGCCAAACATCCGGCTGTCATTTTAACTGAGACCTCTGTCTAGCTCTTCATGCTTTGGTTACGTCTCTGTTAAAGGCTCCTTTCTGCATAGTGTCTTCCACACAATTAAAAACCCTCATTTGGCTTCCTATTACCTCACAGCTGGAGCATTGCTCCTGTTCTGTGGCCTGAAAATGCAGACCTATGAAGTTAATAGGACCTGCTGAATGAAAGGGGCAAAGCCCCAGTCTCCACACATCTGTCTTCTGGGCCATGATCTAATACCTCTCTGTGGTCCAGTACCCAGCTCTGATGCCCACAGAGCTACATGAGGACAAGGGTATCCCTTTGTATACTGGAGACATGTGGTGTCTTGTCTGTCTTATGCTCTGAGTTCTACTCACTCAATTCAGATTTATCAGTGGATCTATCAGCATGTGATGTGACATCAGCTTGTGTAAGCTTACTAGGTTCCTCTATGAAACAGTGCAATTACATTTCAACATTGGTTTACAGTCTGGATGTGAGTAACATTTTGATAAGCCAACATAACATTTCAGAAATGTGCACCTTCTCCATGTAAATAAATGGGCAAACTCTCTGACACCTTGCTGTTGTATTTTTATGCAGTCATCTCCTAGAAGTCCTGGAAGTTTTGTTTATTTCTGTGTGCCTATATGAACTGTGAGTGGTTATAGGAGAAAAAGTAGAAAAGGGTGGTGTAGAGTTGTGATTCAAGACAAAAAGCAAGCTTAACTCTTAATGCAGGAGCATTGCTTACGGTAACTTTAGCTTCTTTTTCTTTAAAAAAGACTCAGCAGGATGCAGTGAATAAAATATGGCCACCCCTCTTCTTCGTTAAAGACATGAGAATAAGTGTAACAGGAGAGGTACAAAATACCAGTTCTGAAAACCCTTGTGAGGTGTCCCTCCTGGCTAAGGTGGAACCCAAAGCCAAGTTTAAATACTCTTGGTTGGTTTTCACTGGGCAATGTGGGATTGATATGCTATGAATAAGCTGACCAGCTGCTTTGACTTGTGGAGGAGTTCTGTAGTAGACCAGGGATAGAATAGCCACTTTCTTTCTTGAATTAAGTGGTAAAAGCTATCAGTGCTGTGGGCAGCCCAAAACAGAGAATGTGGTATTCTTGGGGGTTTTGCTCTGAGCTGGTTTTGTAACTCATCTGGAAATCTGAGAAGTGCAGATTAGCTTGACAGGTTCAAAGATTCTAGTTCTGATGCAGACTACAGGGACTTATATACATATATGTTATGCTAAAATATATTTGCCTAGGTGTCAGTTTGAGTTCTTGTCAGCACATGAACATTAAATTACATTCAAATTGCTAAGCCACCTATGAACTTGAGATATTTCTAACATGCCAACATTTAAAATTGTAGTCATTTATATTTAGATTTGGGAGTGTTTCTTTAGCATCTTAAATACTGCTCTGAGACCTAATTTTAGACACACCCATTTAAAAATGTTGGCTTTGATTTCTCATTGTTTAGTTTGCAAAAGGATATGTGTTTTTAAAGTGCTTTAAAATCTTTGGATCAGAGAACTTCTATAATTATTAATCATTTAATTCATTATTTGTTTTGAATGCATTATTTACTTGTAAATCACCTTTTCCTGTTCTGTTGTGTACCAGTTAGTTTGCTGCCTGTACTTCATTCATCTTGGAAGCTGGAGAACAACTCGGCTAAGCCTCTTTGCAAATACATGATTTGACTGGGGATGAAGATAGAAAAGTCAGGATGAAACTGCTAAGTAACACTGCCAAACAAGATTTTTGTTCCTTCTCTTTATATAAATTTAGATCAAAAACTGTAGGTAGAAGGAGAAAGTGTTTCTATTCACTCTGCTGCTAGATGGGATGGATCCTACCAAAGTTTAACACAACTGAGAGAAGTTCACTTTCAAACATTAGCATTAAGAATTTCTTTCCTGTTTTTCTTCAGTGAAGAACCCTGTTCTCTGTACTTTTTAAAAACAGTGTGAGATGCCTTAGTAATCTAGCACAATTTATCTACGGAATGATGGTACCAATAGTATATTTGTGTTGTCTAGTGTCTTATCAGTACTTTTACCAGGTAACAGTAAGAGATACCATCCTACTTAGAAGGGTATGATGTGGAGAAAATATTTCATTTTTTCCTGAAAAGGAACGTAAATTATGTACAAATTAAGCCCTGCCCTTTTTGGCTCCTGGCCCAGCCACCAGCTACAAAGGGGCAGGAACAGCACAAGGGCCTGGGCACACGTGAACATCTGTTTGTCTGAGAGTACCGGATGCCCTTGTGTTACTAATTGTCCAGCAAAGAGAAGTCTCACCGTATTACTTGGACAGGAAGGACTGGGAGAACGCTGACATCCAGGATTCTACCAAGGGTACTTACTACTTCTTTAGCTATTTTAAAAAACCTTAAATGTTTGACTCTAACTTTTTATGGGAAGTAATTTGTGCATTTCTAATATTTTGAATGACAGTAGGGGAGCTAAGAGCAACTTGCACCGCATGCGCTGCGTAAGATGTAACTACGTTCATCATGCAGAATACATGAATAAATCAGAATAGTTCCTATAAATTTAGAGAAACAAGGAAGTTACTGATACCGGAAATAAGTATTTTCTTACAGGAAATTGTTTACATTCAAGATTTTATAATAATTTTCTAATTCCATGAAGCAGATTAATATATTAATATTATTAGTGCTTTTTAAGAAAGAGATTTCTAATGAAATCTTCAAACTTTTTGATACAACCTCCAGTTTACTTAGAATATAAGGAGATATTAATTACAAATATTCAAATATATGCCATTTTTCAAATATGTCTTTTTATGGCATATGTGACAAGCTTGACCTTAGTTCTTCTTACAGTGTATAAAAAGGTGCTTTTTCACATAAGTCAAGGCAAAAGAATTTTATATGGCTTAAAACTACTGCGCAGGATAATCTAGAGATGTGAATTTAAATCTGCTTGATTGAACAGGAGAAGCATACTTGGTTTAGTTTTATTTTATTAATTCGAATTTAAATTTTGTTTTGGAAATATGGATTATTTTTCATTTTTGAAATGTCAGGATATTTTTCAACATAAGGAGCTTGTATTTTCCACTGTGTTATGCCACTCAGTTCATTGCATTTATTGAGCTGACACTGGTGTTAAAACAGTATAACAGCATGGAGAATCTGGTACTTACTTCCCTGTGTCTGAAATCTAAAAAACAACACATAAAATAATTTTTTATAATTTTGTTTGTGATATTTTTCTTAACTAGGCAATAGCAAAAGTAGTCCGTAACTTTGTATACTGTGGGCTGCATTTTCTGCTGCTTTTCTAGTATTTTTTGTCACCCTGGAAGCGATGCAGCTGCCGGTTACCAATCATGCCCAGTTTCTGCATAATCTCTGCTCAGCCCTGGTGTAAATGACTGAGAGCAAACTACGCTTAACTGTCTGTGCCCTGACGGTGGAAGTTGATGTACTCCCATGCGTGGGGATGTTGCTATGAGCACCCACTCCAACTATGAGAAAACATTAATAATCTGCAGGAACTGGGTCTGTATTCCTATATTAGACTGACAGGCACCCAGTTTGGCTCCCACTCTACAGTGACTTAATTCAGATGTATTTATTCTGGATTTCTATTTGGGGACATAAGAGCCTAGATCCTAATGTGCAAACGCCATGCAAGGAATCAGGACAATAGGGGCTGTCTATGTGGGAAAATTAGCTGGACTAATTTCTTGGAGTATATTGTGATCTGGAATACCAGTCATTTTAATTGCAGAATATGAGTGAATATCTAAAGAAAAGTGATTATTGTAGAATAAATTCATTTTTAATACAGAGCAAAGAGTACAGATGAGTAACTCCTGTAGAATTGCTTATCACAGAATGATATTCTAATCAGTTTTCCCAAGCAGATGAACCCACAGGGCAGGTGGCTTATCCTTTCTGTTCCTTGTCAGTTTAGCTGTATATGAATGCCCTTATGAGGACAATATGGACAACAGTTAGTAAGTACTGGGCAGAAAACTAAATGTATTTAGTGTGTAATCAGAAAATTTTTAAATGGTAACAAGTTTTTATTGTTACTGAAGAACTGTGACCCAAATGTGAAATAAAGTTTTTAAAAGCAGAATCAATCCTTTCTTATATTCCTTATCTATTTTTTTCCTGACTAGAAGGCTAACATCTGTTTGGCATTACTATAGCAGAAGTTAGTGAGTTTTCAGGGATAAAATGTTTGATATACCAAGCATTCAAAAATTTAATCATACCTGTTAAGGTTAGGTAATTATAGCATCTCTAAAATCCTGTAATTTCTTATCATTTCTATATAATATGAAACTCATGGGTATGAGGAAAAGACAAAATCTTGGAATATAGAAGTATTCAGACTTATTGTATGTAGAAAACACATCACCAAAATTATGAATTTATACATTTTTAAACATGTTAAGATAATAAAAATATATACATAAAAATGGTATAGTCACGAAAGGAGCATTGTAACATGAAATTTACTGAAATTACCCAGATCTCAGAGTATTATGCAGGAATTTTCAAGAGATCTTCTATCTTGCAGTCGTGATGCAAGAAGGATCTACAGAAGAGCTCCACAGCAGCCAACCACGTGAGAGCAAACTAAATGCGCATGCGGGACCACCGGTTAACGGAAGCAGAAAGACAATGGTGACAGGAGGTGGAGGCTACCTGGGATACAATCTGGGATGTGCTCTTGTCAGGTCAGGAATTGCTGTTGTTCTGTTTGATGTACGGAAGCCTAAATGGGAAATTCCAAATGGAGCAGATTTTTTCAAGGTATGTTGAAATTACACGTTTAACAGCAGTGGAAGAAAGTTATGCACATTACCAAGACTTCCTCTTAAGGAGTTTTGATAAAAGTGTTTAATGAAAAGCCTTTAAGTACAGTAAAAAGCCATTGTAAAAGGTCCTGAAATGCATAAGTAACTGATTAAGAGGTAGCAAAGAGGAGTCCAAGTGGTCCGTTCTCTCAGTCTTACCAGTGAAGTTCTGAAGAGTCCTGTGTTGGGAGGTGCCATTCAACACATTTGTAGCTCACCTAGGTGAAGGAGTGAACAATGAAGTGACAAAGTTTACTGCTCAGGGAAATTATTTTGAGTAAAAAGGTGAGAGAAAGGGCAATAAAAGTCATCACAAATGTAGAATGACTGCCGTGCAGAGAATGATTGAGGAAATGCAGACTTTCCAGTCTGGAAAATAAATTACTTGGGAGCAGGAGAGCTCTACAAAGCGTGAGTGGTATGGAGACAGTTAAGGATTGACTGTCCTTTCCAGTACAAGTAGGAAGGGCCATCAGGTGAAATGAGTCATCAGCTCAATACAAATAAAAAAAAAGTTCTTTTTTCATGCAGTGGGTAAAAGGCATGTACGAAGTCTTGACAAAAACTTGCTTCCACTGGAGATTACTAAATAAGTAAGCTAAATTAGGCTCAAGAAATCTCTGAATGAATATACTTGGAAACTGTAAAAGTATTCTGGAGGGAAGTGTCACATATGCTTTCCCTGTTCCTGTTCTTCCCAGGGCACCCATTTATGAGCAATGATTTCTTTTGATTCTTAACAATTCAAGAAACTTATTATGTCTGCAAAAGAGGTGGAATAAGAGAGACCTCAAATAATTAAGGGCTCACAGCCATCTGTGGAGGGCAACATCCCCCTGATGTGGGGACCGCCAACTCCTCAGAGCTGTTTCATCCACTCAGCTTTGGGTTCTGGGTACGCAGTGGGGCATTGGCAGTTTGCATGTGCTCCTGTCCTCTTGCACAAGGTCGAGCTAGATGTAGGGTACCATTCAGCTGATCTGGTCTAAGAGCTCTTCGACACCACCAATAAAACTAGAAAGTTGATGGCAAAGCCGAAAGTGATCACAGAATCCTTGTCCCAGGGGCTATTGAGATGATGACAGATTTTCTCCTTCTAACTACGTCACTGTGTGGGACAGGCGGTAAGGGAGGCAAAGGGCGATCCATGATACTGCTCTGCATGGCTGCGAGTGGGCAGAATACAGAGCTAATCAGCCCTTTAGTCTGACTCAGGATGGTTGTTCTTTTTGTTCAATTTCATAAACAGCTTTTACAGAATATGGGAGAGAGATAAAGCATTATTGAGAAACCAGTCAAAAACATTAGGCTTGGATTTGTTAATGATATAAATCCACATAATTTGATTTAAGTTGTTGGATTGATGGCAATTTACATCTTTTAAAGAAGACTCGAGATCTGACAAACTATCTTCTGAGAACAATTTTTTTTATAATTCAATTTTAAAAGAATAAATATTACAAAGTATAGGTGAATTACCTAGCAAATGGAACTACGGAGTCTTAGTAAATAAAGTAATGTCACTTCAGAGATCTGAGCCTTGATCAGTGATTTGGAGATTGCTAATGTTGTTTATACTGGTTAGCTATTTTAGCATTTGATTGAAGGTAGGAAGAGTAAGTCAGACGTATTTGTGAAATACTTTGGCAACCTCAGAAGAAAAAAGTTGAGAGTTGAAGACTGATTAGATTACGTCTTAATATTGCCTCCAGCCATTTCTTTTGTGATCATTCCATCAATTTCATTACAGTAAATGGAATAATCTCAAATATTTTGAAATATCATAATTCTGAAAAGAAAGGTGTTTTATTTTGATTGACATCTGTATGTAAGTGGAGCATTATTCATATAGTGTTGCCTGGTATACAAAAACGCAATACAATATTCGAAGCACAGCATAGCATTTGATACTAGATCTAGTGTCTGTGTATTTAATATGGTACAGTATTCAGTACTATATAGCATTTCATATAATGTGATTGTAATACACAAATGTATACTAATACACTACTAAATGCATATAGTGTGTACTCTTTTGTTTTACTCTTGTACAAAACTCTTGTACAAAATTTATCATTCAATAAACCTTAGATGGGCAAAGAGACATTCGTCCAGGTTGCACAAGTCAGATCTCAAGGTGCTGACAGAAAAGGGGTTCTCTTATTTGGTTATTCCATGGCAAACAGCCGAACCTTTCCTGCTGTGATTCTCCAGCCCTCAAGCACGTGCCGCTCCCATTCAAGTCAAACAAGTTTTGCCAGTCTGCAGGCTGAAAGACTAAGTGTGAAAATATGTATTATAATTGAAGCTAATGAGTCATATTTGTTTTGCAACAAAATACTAACAAAAACCTTAGTCGTGGATTTTTCTCCGTGTTTATGTTTTATTTAATGCTAGTTAAGTATTGTGAAAAATAGATCAGAATCACTTTAGATTTTCATTAATAGCCATAGTTAATACTAATTCTGTAGATAATTTATTGAGCTCTATTAGTCAAAAATCCATTCTTTTCTCATTTTGCAGGGTGATGTGAGGGATTACGATGCAGTGTTCAAAGCATGTGAAGGAGCTGACTGTGTTTTTCATGTGGCTGCATGTGGAATGTCAGGATTAGAACAAGCAAGTACAATTTTCCTAACATTTTCTTTCTTTATTCTTGTGAAAGCAAAAATTTGTCTGCATGTAGCAAAGAATGTAATTATATGATATTTATGTCAGACAGAAGTTAGTTATAAAGGTCAGGTCATCCATACAGGCAACAAAGGAGGTATTCCTAAAATAATAAATGTCACAGCATGAAACTAATGTACTACACAAAATACTCTAGAAAAATGAGATCATAGATTTAAGATCTCGGTTAAGAAGGCATATCCTTTTTCTCCAATCTGAAGAAGTGTGACAGTATTGCTCTAGAATTAACGTTGATGCATTTTCTTCTTGTGAACTCACAGTCATGAGGATACAGACTAGCAGCTCAATATAGTTATGCTAAATAACAGTGATATGCACAGAAGGTGTTATAAAAAAAGTCATGAAACAACTGATTTATTTCTAGGAACAGGACAGATTGCCACTGGAAAAAGAATTTGTGAAACCTTTCAGGGAGCATAACCCCTGCTTGTAAAGCCTGTTTCTGTATCGTGGATTATCTGGGGTGCGACAAAAAAATGAAGCATTATAATTTCCTTCCAGATGCATTTTATCTTTCATTTTTCAACTTTATTTATTCATACACTGAACAAGACAATAAAAATGAGAACTGCTAGGAATCACTGTATGTCAGAAGGACAGGGAACTAACACCTACATCACAAAAAGGCCACAGCTGTTCTAGATCTGGCGATTGTAAGAATTGTATTGTGAATGTGACATTCAATTAATTAGATATTGCGCAAACTCTATTTCTAGCTTCAAAAGAAAGACCAGATTGAATCCATCAATGTTGGAGGCACAAAAATAATAATTGATGGTATGTACCTTGATGTTCTTTCTTTACATCTGATCCAAACCATGAATTAAAAAAAACTTCTAATTGGATGTTTTCTGTGTTGATTTGGCAGTAAAATGAGGCTCTTCTCTCCCTCTTTTCAGAGTATGATGTAAAGCTAGGTGTGCAGGTCCCACTAAAACTGGTAGGAGATTTGCCACTGGTTTGAATTGGGGATAGGTTTTCAACCTGGATTTTGTTCCTTGGCAGACCAACTTGCAGGCAGACCTGCATGTACTGGTTATTTTTTCTCTTTACCCTGTGTAATGGAGAAGTGTTATCCTCTTTCCTCATAGAAATAACATGAGAGATATTGTACTGTTCATTGTGTTGTAAACATTTGGTAACAGGAGACAGAAATGTGGTAAGTATATTGAGCTATTATTTTATCACCTTAATATAGAAAATCTTCTATCCTTTCAGATACATCATCTGTCTAAATGGGATCTCTTTTTATTATATACTGATTTTTGACTACTGTCTCTGGAAAATGTTAGTAGATTTCTTTCTGTATATTCAGTTCTAGAAAGAACATTTCAAAGTCTATTGTAAATACCAAAGCTACTTTCTCTTTGCTTTTCCCTAAAAAAAACAAATAGCAAAAAAAAAAAATCAAAAAACAAAATGTCAAAAGCAGTTTTAATTTTCCATTTAATTAATCCATTTTCAGGCTGCCTGTGGATTACTGTGGATTATTACTGAAAAACGTATGAATCATTATAGAGCGACATGGTAGGCAAGTAAAACTCTAAATTTAGAGTTGGAGGGAAGAGGTTGCCACATATTGCCTTCTTCTTAGCCCAACCTCTGAACCCACATAAATACGTCATGTCAAATTTCCACAGGCTCCCAACAAAGCAAGAGTCTTGGGAGGAGCATGAACCTGTTAATCTACATTTTAATAATAGATATTTTTATTGTATTTTTTTCCAAATATTTACAACACGGTAATTACATTCATTATTTTCAAAATGAGCCAATGAGCCAACTGGACTGACTGCACTGTAGATTCTAAAAATTCCTGACTTTGAATATTAATTCACTTAGACTTTAGCAGCATTGTTAAATCAAAAGGGAAGTTACGTTATTCAAGTTTGCCATGATAAATACGCAGCAGAATTTAGACATAATATCTTAACACCTGACTGGAACCCATGATTAAGACTTTGTTTTGTAAATAATATTAATTTTGTTTGTATTTAAGGTACTATTGATTGTACACTAACAGCGTGTGTTTCTTGCTAACATGTAATTTGTCACTTACAAACAGACCGAGACAAATACAGTTTTGTCACACCAGAGAGAGCTAGCACATTTTCTTACGTGACTTTACTTACCTGCACAGGCATCCGTGAGACTGGGGTGCCAGAAGCAGTCCTGCTTACTGCTCACTGCTGAAACAAGGGCAAAAATAACGCTCCATGGACAGGCTGCTCTCCACAGTACTACCCCTAGAGAAAGAAGCGGGGAGTTTTCAGTGCTATTTGATCACAACAATTGTTCTTACTCATCTTCTTTTTATTCAATTTGTAAAATGAACATGTATTAAGAAATGTTTCTGAAGTAAAGGAGGAATTTTTTTCCCCCCTGACAAGATAATTCCTCTACCCAGCTGATGACTGCAGTCCAGTGGTGATATGGTGGTTGCAGGTACCTAATCATAAAATGTTTGGTGACTACAGTATGTAATATTTACATAGCAGATATTTGGGATGAAAAATTCCAGCTGAATGAAAGATAATATTATATTAAATAAGTTAATGGTAAAATAGTACCTTTTTATATAGCTGTAATGTTTGTTTTCAAAAAGAGAAGATGACAGTTCATGTGTTGTTTCTCACTCTTTATTTTTGTTTTAAAATAATTTATTTTTGTATACCATTGTAGTCTGCAAACAAAGAAATATCCCTAGACTGATATATACCAGTACAGTGAATGTGGTATTTGGAGGAAATCCTATTGAAGAAGGAGATGAAGAAACTGTGCCATATTTTCCACTGGAAAAGGTACTTTGTTCATGTGATACCATGGCATTTACTGTGCTCTAAAGGATAGATTATTGAAGGCTGTTCTCTTTTACTATAGATCACATCAAGTTCCATGAAATTATTTTTCATTAATAAAAATTGACCCATGATCAATGAAGAAATACTCAAATCATAGAGGCTTTAATCTGCTATAACTAGACAGATGTGAGATAATAACATATTTAAAAATTACTAAGAAAAGTGGAATGTGACATTTAACAAGAATGTTTTAAGAGGAAGGGCTTTCAGGGGACCATCCATGATGTAAATACTGAATATTATGGCCCCTGTGAGCCTTTGCATTGAAGAGTATTGTTAAATACCAAATTCTACATCTTTATCACACATATTTTTGCTTCTTTGAAGTTCCTAAACCTTGCTTTCTTGCTGCAGGCCAGGTGGTAGTTACAGTCACCTCAGGGCTGCTCTGAAATACCATTTCCTTCTTTACCGTGACCATTTAGGAAATATTTTCTAGCCAAAATCTGAAGCTCGGTGCATTTTGGCCACTCTTCCCCTTTGTTCTTTCCGGCTCCCAGCACGCTGCCTGCGGTTAAAAGCTGTCATTTTAGAATGCACACCCTGTGTCCAGGATTCCTAACTAGGACTGACTATGATTCTGTTGGTGCCTCCTGAGACACCGAGTTGGATGTGTCAGCTTGTGCACAGCGCCTCAGACTTCTGAGAAAGCATTTCAGGAATTTGCCATTAGTTGCATGCGTCTGAGGCCCTAATCATATGTTTTCTCTAATGGTGATCATGTAATAGCGAGCAGCAGAGGTAGGTGGGGCATGGAGGGAGGTGGAGCAGGTGGATTAAGCCACCTGAGAGTGGAAAAAATTTCCATGGTGGGATTTTTAGGTATATATTTCAATATAAAGTATGGCAATACAAAATTCGACAGATACATAAATAGCCTTATGTGTGCTAACTGCGTCCAGAATCCTATTGTTTAGATACAGGTGGGTGCAATTTTTGAAGTTAATAGTAAAAGATACAGTTGGGAGAGAATTATTTATAACTTCCCACATATCTCCAATAAGAAATGGAAACATTTTTAGGAAAGTCTGAATTTTTAATTTCATATTTAACTTACTGTTTTAAAATTTTTTTTCCAATTCAAAATCGATGTTTTTTCAAAATAAAATTATTATTTTATGACCCACCAGAACATTTGGCTTTATATTAATTATTTCAGTACATCCATCACAAAAAGTGACTTAAGTAAATACTAGTGGACTTAAATTTGTTCTGAAGCTAAACTTGTGCAACTAAAATGTGAGTCTGATAAGTTTCTTTGTCATAAACAAAATATATTTTTGCTATGTCTTGATGTTATTTCTAGTTTGGTTTTACTCATTTGATGTCTACAAGCTGGCTAGATTAAACAGTTATCAGATACAAACAGTAAGTTTGCCTTTACAGATGCAATAATGTTGATCATATTCTGCCTTTCTTTATAGCAATTTAATCATTATTCTAGAACAAAGGCAATTGCAGACCAAATGGTTCTTGCTGCTAATGGAACTTTACTCAAAGGTACATATAAAACATTTGGGTTTTTCCTGTCATTAGTAGTGCTAATGGTTATTCCATTCTCTGGTTACTCATTTATCAATAAATAGTATACTTTAAATTAATGGAAATAAGGATTTATTTTTTTTGTTTCCACTCCTCCCTTTGGTGGATTATTAATTTTTTTATGCGTATAGCCAGACAGATAAGAGATTATATGCAAACAATAGATGGGAGAATTCAGAAAATCTAACCGTACTTCTTCAAATCCTCTTAAAAGTTTGCCAGTTTTACAATAGATAGAGTGTTTGTGCTTTTATTCCCCATTCACCTCAAGATTCTCTGATAATACCAATCTCTAAGCACTGTCCAATAGGTCATTCTCATAATCCTCAAAGTCTTGCAGGTGTCTGGCTAGAATAATTGCAGTTTCTTAAACAGATCGGCAATATCACGGTCATGGTGACTTATAAAGTCACACATGCATGAATAGATGTGGCTAAAAAGCTGTCTGTACATGGCAAGGGAGATACTTATCTTTGCTTTTACATACATATTTTGCTGTTTCTACTGATTTCTCTGAACTGAAAAGCTGGCAAACATAAATTAGGTGGGGATTCAATTTTAGCATCCTTGATTAATTACTGAGCAAATGCCTACCACCTGTTACACTTGCTAACATAAAAGGTGTAATTGTGCTGATTCTCAGGAGTCAGAGGAATCTGCTTACTGATTCACACATAGAGCTTAAAGTATTAATTTTGATTTAAAATTTCCTAACTCATTTGAAAGCCTCTGTTTAAGAGACCTCTTCTATTCCTTTGCGATGCTATTGAGCTGCAAGCGAGCAAGGTGTCTAAATATAGCAAATTGAATGATCTTCTTCCGGTATTGCATGTGTCTACAACAATGGACAAATATGTACATTATAAACTTATATCTATAATAAATAGCAAAAGTCAATCAAGTAGGTGGCATATCTGTAGGAAAATTTTATTTGTCCTGGCCCTATTCAAGCTCTGCTATGGTCAGAGGGATTCAGTTTTTCAGGCTGCTAAGATAGGGTGTTCCACTGCTATTGAATTCAATTTTATGCAGAAATGAAAACAAGATAGTAGGAAGCTGAATCACGTAGAATGGTCAGACTGATCCTTTACTTGCACAATGTAAAACTCAGGTAATACATGCCAGCCATATCAAAGCTATCTGAAAATCACATTTTGTTCTCTCTCCAAGGAGGTGATAAGCTCCATACTTGTGTGCTTCGTCCGCCAGGCATCTATGGACCAGAAGAGCAGCGCCACCTGCCACGAGTAGCCGTATGTGTTATGTAGTCAGCTCTGGAGGACACTACAAGTAGTTGTAAGGGCATAACACAAGTAGAAGTATCATGATTACAGTTCTTAACAATTCCTCCAGGAAGACTGTTGGGAAAGCTTGGTGACAGGTCATATGATGTAAGATAACAAATAGCGTGATACGAGCATTGCAGAAACGGCAAGGATCAAGCCGTGCTTTTAAGTGAAAAGAAAAAGCTGCAAGGCTGAAATGCCATGGTAGAACTATGTTCGCATCCCTGATTGTTTAATGGAAATACTGCCTTTCAAATATGCGCTTTAATTTCAGACCGATACTATAATGTCACCACGTTTTACCACTGCGTATCAGTGCAGCAGTCCTTGATTTATAAAACCACCAACTAGTTGGCTTTTTTCTTGTGACACATTTCTTGTGCTGTAATTGTACACAAATAGAGCAAATTATAAGTATTCAGGCTGAGTCAAAATGAATACATGATACTGCATAATAAAGGAATAATGTAGTTATTTAATCTTTTCTGTTTCTACAGGTAAATATCCAGCGGAGACTATTTAACTTCAAATTTGGGAATCACAAAGTTCAGATGAACTGGGTTCACATAGGAAATCTAGTACAAGCTCACTTACTAGCTGCCGAGGCTCTCACCTCTGAGAAGGGTTATGTAGCTGTAAGTAAACACTATAAACATTGTGTCCCAGTAGCTTTAGCTTTCAAATAGGTTTAATTTTTGATGTTTTGAGATCAAAATTTCTCCAAAAGGTCATGTGCTAAATTCTCAGAAATGGTATGTGGCTCCACAAGCACATGGACAGTGCAAATGCAAATACATTCTGCTAATATTTCGATGCTGATTTTTTTGTGTTTTGAAAATACATAATTTCCTGTTTGATTTGAGGAAACAGTAATTTTAACCAGGTTAATGTATTCACCATTATACATATCTATATATTCTGTTACTCTTTTGAAAATAGGTTCTGATTCTAGATCATAGAATCACAGAATGGTTTGGGTTGGAAGGGACCTTCAAGATCACCTCGTTCCAACCCCCCTGCCCTAGGCAGGGACACCTCCCACCAGCCCAGGTTGCTCCAAGCCCCGTCCAGCCTGGCTTTGAACACCTCCAGGGATGGGGCAGCCACGGCTTCGCTGGGCAACCTGGGCCAGGGGCTCACGCCCCTCACAGCAAAGAATTTCTGTCTCAGATCTCATCTAAATCTCCCCTCTTGCAGTGTCAAACCATTCCCCCTCATCCTCTGGCTCCCCTCCCTGATCCAGAGTCCCTCCCCAGCTTTCCTGGAGCCCCTTGAGGGACTGGAAGGGGCTGGAAGGTCTGCCCGGAGCCTTCTCTCCTCCAGGCTGAACCCCCCCAGCTCTCTCAGCCTGTCCTCCCAGCAGAGGGGCTCCAGCCCTCCCAGCATCTCCGGGGCCTCCTCTGGCCCTGCTCCAACAGCTCCGTGTCCTTCTGCTGTTGGTGCCCCGGAGCTGGAGGCAGCACTGCAGGGGGGTCTCCCCCGAGCGGAGCAGAAGGGCAGAATCCCCCCCCTCACCCTGCTGCCCACGCTGCTGGGGATGCAGCCCAGGCTGCGGGGGCTTTCTGGGCTGCCAGCGCACATTGCTGGTTCGTGTTGAGCTTCTCATGCACCAGCACCCCCAAGTCCTTCTCCTCAGGGCTGCTCTCCATCCATTCTCTGCCCAGCCTGGATTTGTGCTTGGTGCAGGACCCAGGTGCAGGACCTTGCACTTGGCCTGTTTGAACTTCATGAGGTTCACATGGGGCCACCTCTCCAGCCTGTCCGGGTCTCTCTGGATGGCATCCCGTCTCTCCAGCGTGTTGACTGCTCCACACAGCTGGGTGTCATCAGCAAACTTGCTGAGGGTGCCCTCGATCCCACTGTCCATGTTGCCGACAAAGGTGTTAAATAGTGCCGGTCCCAGTACTGACCTCTAAGGAAGGCCACTCGTCACTGGTCGCCACTTAGACATCAAGCCGTTGACAGCAACTCGTTGAGTGTGGCCATCCAGCCAATTCCTTATCCACCGAGCGGGCCACCAAGATGCAAAACATAAAATTTAATGCAACCATGCCATCCTACATATAGTGTTTTTCTAATTGTTTTTCTCTGCTTCTTCGTAACAGAGTGGTCAGGCGTATTACATACATGATGGTGAAAACGTCATATTTTCTGAATGGATTGTCCCTTTGGTATGGATTGCACACGCGTTTAGCTCTAATGCACTGCATGGGCCCTAATCATACCATTAACTAAAAGACCATACTAACTAAATGAAATTCAGTGCACACTCATTACTGAATTATTTAACATAAAAGTCAGTCCTATTCTCCCTGCATTTCCCAAAGTTCCACTGGCTTTAAGGGAGGTTTTGGATAGGCGTTAACTGCCCTTGTTGTTTTGAGAGAATTCAGCTGAGCGGTACAGAACCTGCTACAGAACAGTAGCATTTCTGTAAAGCAAGCTCACAGGGCACGAGAAGTTCTACTCTTAGCATCTGGCAGAGCTTTTAAACCCTTAGTTCTGCCATCAACTGCAGCACAGAAGGGAATGCCTTTTAGAACTATATCTTAAAGCTAAAAAGAGCCAACATTGTATTTTCATAAACATCAGGCTGGGATTTTAGAACATGCTAAATTTTTTGACCCTGCCATGCCAACACAGAGAAGACTTTCAGGAAAATGACTGCAGTAGAATTATGGGCCTGTGTCTAAATGTAGTTGAGCGTTCCAGTCTTGGTCACTTGCTCCTTGGAAATAGCATTGTTTCCCCTTTACCATCCAATTGCATTTGAAGGGTGGGAGGTGGACACTGAAGAACGAGTAGCGGGTTTCAGTTGCATTTCTTACTACCAGTATTGGTAGGAGGATTAACTGGAAAAAAAGTTTAGTTACGTGTTTTCTCAATATTCATTTTTCTATTTTTGTGCTTCATTGACACCCTCAATTTGATACAAATTTTGTTGTTCTTTCCTTTTATACCCCTCCTAGTTTGAAAAATTAGGCTACAGGAAACCCTGGATACATATTCCTGTTCTCCTGGTTCATATAGCAGGTAAAAATAATATAATACATACTTAATTATTGCACTATGTATTTTTTTAAATTTGTTTTCTTATTCCTATAAAGCTACGTAATGATTTTATAAAATTCAGGGACACAAATTATAGGAGTTATATAACTGAACATTACTCTAATTAATATAATAATCATTTATGCCATTTGGCATTAATTATACCAGATAAACTTTAAAGGCTATTCATAAACTGAGTCTATCATGTACTTTATAAATGAAACACTGCCTTCTACCACCTTAATTGCATCCTCGGATGTCAGTGGGAATTACAGGATGTGCAATGTCAGTATTATCTCAGTTTATTGTTATCCAGCTGTCTGATTAAGTAACTTTCTGTTTCACAGCCACTGTGATGGAATATCTGCACCTCATACTAAAGCCGTTTTTTAGCTTTACACCTTTCTTGACAAGGAATGAGGTAAATATATAAAAAGAGGGAATGTTTATATATTTCTGACCAAAATTCTCATGAATTACGTGATACATCCTTTGGAGGCAGACAGGAACGTCTGCAGTAGAGCTCCATCTTCTGCTCGGGGCATAGTCCATTCAGGGCTTATACTGTCATTTTGTAGCCTGATTTTTCCATCCCTTATAAAATCATTAGAAATTAAACCTTACTTGAAGATTAGATGATCCAGAGAAACATCCTTGAGGTGCAAAACAGAACAACTGACATGGAGCTGGCACAGAGGAAAACTACATCATCATTTCCAGCGAGCTGTCCTATGCTGTGGAACTACTTGTTACAGGAGGGTGGTCCAAGAGTACACAGCAAGAGTCCTGGGGCAAAGTGGTAGCAGTTATCATACCAGGCTAGCCAATAATTCGAAAGTCCACTAAAAATAATTCTAAATTGGAACGAAAAGTCCATTTTCTGCAAAAAAATCCCACCTTCTGGACAAGTTCATTTTGATCTAACTTACAGTTTTGTACAGTATTATGATTTATAATATAAGCCAAAATGCTTTAACTAATCTGTCATCTAGTCTCGTACTGTATTGCAGCATGTAACATAATAGGACGCTGAACGGATCCCATTAACTCCTGCTCTAGCTTTTCAGTTATTCCACAATTTATCTGTTTTTACACTTACTTCTACATTAGTTCTACATCTGAAGCAGGAATCAGAAATCATTGAGACTATGCAATGTAAGCATTTCCCCAGGTACCATGCATTCAAAGCGTGTTTTCCACTCCTTAAATATGCCTTTCTGCAGAGACACCACCCCTCTCTCCTCCAGTACATTCATCCAGTCCCATTGCGTGTTCCTTTGTAGGGAAGAGCTGGTTCGAGGGAAGTGTGCTGATCTGTTGCATGGGATTTCTTTAGTTGATTATCTCACATTCACAAGGGAGAAATCAGTGTCATAAACTCCTCCTGCACCCAGTCCACCAAGCTTTGGCTCTTTACCTGTCAGCTACATCAACTCATTCTGTTAGCTCTGGACAGCATCTGACTCCAAAATGTATATATTTTTGCATGTCTATCTTTATTCATGTTTTTAATTCCATTGTAATATCATTGTTGACATATTTTTATGCAAGTTCTAGAAAATCAGATATTAAAGTCACTTTCATAACTGTCCTTTGGATTTTAGGTGTGGAACGTTACTGTAACTCACACTTTCCGAATAGACAAGGCACGAAATCAGCTTGGTTACAAACCAAAGAAATTCTCATTTGCTGATTCTGTGGATCATTATCTCAAAACAAGACCTACTTGCCGAGAAGATCACACATTCCTTAAAATGGTGTTTGGTTTTGGCATTTTGTTAAGTTTGATCATTCTTTCTTTCTTCTAAAATCAAATAACTACCCCCCTGTTCTAGAAAACCTAATTTTATTTCTGAGTATTAATAATCTGGTCACAGTACATTCCTCAGTCACTCTGGACTTTATTATTCTTATTGTTATGATGACATCTCTCTAATCTAATTTAAAAAAAAACAAAAAACAAAACAAACAAAAAACCCCAAACAAACAAAAACTCACAAAAGTGAAAATACAGGACGCATCAGGAAATCTTCCAAAAGGACAATGCGGTGTCACAAAATCAAAGTTCACCGCTAATGGGTGCAAGAATAGTTTTAATGGATCTTCATTAATGGATTGCTTCATGCTGAGAATGATTTTCTAAAAATGATAATTCAGGGGGGTAAGAAATCGGAAGAAGAAGAACCATTGTAGGACTGCAGTGTTATAACAAGTCCCGTAGCTCCAATGAAGAAAGGGTTGACTAAATTCCTCTGATGGAGCCGCTGCTACAGCGACTGTATGTTAGTATGAGGAATTATGAAGACCTGGGAAATAGTAAAGCAAAATATGAAAAGTAAATATTTATAAATAACAGGTGGTGAGAGGACTGGAAGTCATATTTATGTAAAATAGTTTTATTGCTCAAAAGCTTTGTAAAAATGTAATGTAATAAATAACAGTTCAAATAATATCCTTTCAATGCAATAATAAATAATAACTAAACCCAATACTGGTTTTAAGGAGCCTGTGGGAAGGGGGAGGAAGGACGCATAAGACCTTGGAGTTCAGCAAGCTGTTGCTGCTACCTTGCCTTGTAAGGGAAGCCAAGTTATGCTGTCGGTAATCCAGTACCAGGGCTGGCACGCTGCTCCTTCAGCAAATTGCCATTTTGGGGTAAGCCGGCAAGCCAACCGCTAAGACCTGACTCTTTTCCCCCATCTTAAGACTTATGTTAGTTGCTTCCTGAGTGGATCGTGCTACCTGAGCCACACATGCTACATGCGTAGCCCAGATGAATTTTCATAAGGTTACCTGTTGCAAGGATTTCCTCAGAGACTGGCTTTGCTCCTGCCAGGGAGCAGCTGCTCCCTCTCCTGCACCCCACATGGATCCGGAGAGCTGGACTTGCTAGGGTGGGTCATGGAAGAGAGTGACAGAAAAGCTCTGCCATCTGATTATCTCCACTCTGTATTTGTGTATTTGTATTTTGCCTTTGTGATAGCGTTTTACAGGATTTTTTAAGACCAGTATGTTTATGGAGACTCTGTCATTGTATCTTTAAATTTACAGGATGCACAGGACAGCTTATGGCAATCGTACAAGAATAAAACTTCATATGTAAAGGATACAGTGACAGGAAAAATGTGTGAGCAACCACAATTACCACTGCAGTTTATGTGAGCAAAGAATTGTTTCACTCTGATTATTTTTTCTTATTTTCTTTAAACAAACAGTTCTACCTGCACTGAAAGCAATAAAGCCTGGTCTCATAGATTTGCCTTTGGAGATTGTCCTCATCCATACAAACTGAGCTCACGCTGTACGTTTTCCCTTAGCACTGCTCAGCCCTCTCTTCTATTCCTGACTACCTGTTGTCAGGAAACTTCAAGAACCTCAGTATATGTGAGACCTCTTCCGAGTTTGATTACAACCAGTTAATTCACAATTTAGCAATACGGAGGTGCAGCTGACTGCCAGACAAGCGAGCACTGCAGGAGGTACTGCGTAAGCCTTGTTTCCCTAGAAATGCAGAATAGAGAACCACAAGTGTAAAGTTACTTCCCAGCGTGAGCATTTTAACTCTATGCAAACGTTTAATTTGCTTTTAAATTAGTTATTTATGAATCTTTCATATATTGCTTTTATTAGACTAATAGCTCAGGACTGCATCCCGGATTACACCAACACTTTCCAGAAGCAGCAGCGGGCAGTTGCCTGCAGCCCAGTGAGAAGTGCAGGCTGTGGCCTTTTTTTGGATGCTCCTCAGTAAGGACTGACCGAGGAATTTGCTGACTTTGCGGTTGCAAGTCCCCATGGAGTCCCACCATTCCAGCCCTGTAATGCCATACCTCTGATTTGTTATTTCAGGTAAGATGCTTTTTACAATACTGTTACAACAGTACTGATTAATACTAACTTCTTCATTCAGTTGATTTACCATTATTACAAATCCAGTATTTGAAGTTTTAAGACTATGTTTAGTACCAGTTTGGAGTAGCCAGCTGTCTCATTTCTGTCAGTCTTTACTGAGTCTTAGTTTAAGCTGACTATCGTTCGAGTTACTTTTGCTCTAACATAATTGCAAGTGTGTCTTTAAATTATTAAAATTTAATATGAACATTCAGACATTGCACAGCTATAATGGAAGAGGTAAACGTATTCAAAGATTAATTTTGTGTGGAAAGTGTAACTCTGAAATTCTGCAGCCCCTGACCTTTTTCATATCCTCCCAGGCACGAGTGACCACAGAGCTGAACAGAGACCGACTGCCAGCTCAGGAGAGCAGGGATTTTAGTGTCTATTTTTTTATCATTATGTTTCCTCTTTGGGGATTCCTGCTGTTTTGCAGTTGTTTCTGGTGCTCTGCATCTCTCTGAGCCATGTCCCACCACCGACTATCCAACCGGTAATCAGGAGATGGTGTGTTTTTCCTGAACAACCTGTTCAACAGGTACCTCAGTGTGGATGGAGCCCCAGCCACCGACAGGATGCAGAGGTCGTGGCAGTACAAAGACACATGGAGGTAAGAGCCACTACAGGATGCTGTGAGATCCCCAGGGATGCTGTGGGATGCTCTCGGATCCCAGGGATGCTGTGGGGTCCCAAGGATGCTGTGGGATGAGCAGAATCCAAGACAATGCTGTGGGATGAGCAGAATCCAAGGCATGCTGTGGGATGTGCAATATCTCAGGAAGACTGGGATTCCAAAGATGCTGCAATACAAGTGGGACGCCGGGGGTCCTGCGGGACCTCAAGGTGCCTGGCGCGGCCCATGCGGGGAGGAAGGGGCCGCCGGTCGGGGACCCGCCGGGGCCGCCCCCGTGGCGGCGGTGCGGGGGCAGGCGGGGGCGGCGNGCCCAGCCCGGGCAGGCGGGGGCTGCCGGGGGGCGCGGAGCCGCTGGGCCGAGCGCGGGATCCCTGGGCGGCCGGCCCCGCCCGCCCTGGCAAATTTGCAAGTGAGATGCAGAGAATACCTGCGGGAGCTCGGGTGGCTTTTAATCTTTTATAGCGGCGCAGCGACGTGGGTAACTAGGGAAATCGGTAGCCACAGCCTCTAAAAGGCCTTGTCTGACAGCGATGAACCCTTGACGGTTGTATAGATGGGAAAGAACCTCCATGTTTAAGAAAGAAATTACTCACTATTACTTTTTTCTTAACGTACGCATTGACCCTTGCTGTCACATAGCAATTATTCTATTATAATTCCCCTCGAAGTGAGGGATTTGATAGCCTTGTTCTCTGATACACCTTCTAAAGATAAAAAGTAAGTATCAGACATTCCTCTTTCCCTCTGAAATCCTCATATATCTCAACTCCATCACTGCCAATGATGAAAGCACAGTGTATTCTTGATTTACATTCAGCTGCTGCTAGTTAGAAAAGAGTTGAAAGTACTGCTTTTCTCAGATACCCATCTTTGTGATAAACCAGCGACAAGCATTAAAGATTTCTTTTGCTCTAGGGGACGTTTTGTTCTGCTGCTGTTCTACTTGGCCCTGCTTGCTTGTTTTTTAAGCACGGAAACTTAAATGCAATTTGTTCATCTTTACAATTTTCCTGACAGTTCAAGATTTGAAATTCAGGTATGGCCCTGTATAACACCTGCCCCCTAAAGGCCACCTCTGAGCTTGTGACGCAGACCAGAATGAATTGAACTAACACTAGGGGATGCGTTTCACATAGTCAGCAATTTCTCTTCTGCTAATAAAAAATTATGGTATGTACCATTACTCTAATTTTGACTCATTTGTGGAAAACATTTGAAGTCATGTACTCTGCATTAGAGAGGGGTTTTTTTTGTAGTTTTTCTTTTATTATTCTGGATACCATTTGGAAATAAGTATTTAATGTGCAACCTTTATTATTTGTTTTCAGGATGCTGTCTTTAATATAGTATACAAACATTTTAAATGCTTGTAAAATGCAAAACTTATGATTAAACAAACTCTTAAACAATCTTAAGCCAAAAATTTAAATGGGTCTTTTAAAGGAAATCTTTGAAATCTCAAAATTTTGTAGCTAGTGTTTTGCTTTTGTCTTTATCTCTCTGAAACAGGTTGCATTAAATTAAAACTTTGCTGCTGTGAATAGAGCTTGTTAACATGAAACTCACTGGAATCATCTGCATCCAGGAGTGCTATGGAGCAATTTTCAACATGGAAGAGAAATTATTACATGTGTCTGGTAATAGAAGACAGTATTTCACTGACAGAAAACTTAGCCTGAGTGGGGTAGCAACACCCTGGCGCCAAAACTCTAACTCCAAAGTGACCAGCAGTGCTGGAGCACTGCATGAAAAAAGTATGAGAGCAGTGGTGACAGGAGGCGGAGGCTATTTTGGCTACAAGCTGGGATGTGCGCTTGCCAAGGCAGGAGCTTCTGTTGTTCTGTATGACATACACAAGCCTATCTGGGAAATTCCCAAAGGAATAGTGTGTATCCAGGTATGATAAATTATATTTTTCGCAACAGTTGAAGTTAATTTGTTTGCCTTTTCCATAATGTCTTAGTAGTTTTCACAGAATCCAAATACCTAATTGCAAGTTATTGCAAATTTCAAGAGCTGCTTTAACTGTGTGGATATCCCACATAATTTTTGGTCAACTGATTTTAGTATATCTGAAATAAAGAAAACAATGAAACCTGTAATGCGCTTCACCTCCTGACTCTGAAGTACTCCTCGGGTTGCTGCCCTCATCTGTACCTTAGTTTAATCACCTGTAGAATGAACATAGGGGTATTACGAGGCTTAACAAATGTTTTTAAAGTCCTTCGAGTTCTATCAAAGAAAAGTATGATTATCAACAAGTACGGAAATGGGTCTAGTTTTCAGTCCCAGGATGTACAGTAAATACATTTATGTATATGGATTCCCTCTGTGCTAACCCACTATATGACAAATGCTAACCTGCATCTTTGATTTCAAGTCCAAATATCTTTTCTTATGCATTACAGGCAGATGTCAGGGATTATGATGCCATATTTGCAGCCTGTGAAGGGGCTGACTCTGTGTTTCATGTAGCTTCATATGGAATGTCAGGAAGAGAGCAAGTGAGTCCAAATAGTTTTGGTTTTTTCTGTGTGACTGCCCACACTGAGTATGAGAGACTTGATACTGTAACACTGCATGTTAGATTCTATCTCTTCAAATTATCTGAGAGCCTAAATCCACCTCCATGCTGTTTTGGTAAATTGCTCTGTGCAAACTGGTGTGCTAGCTGCAAGCAGTCCGCTTACAGTACTGTTTTCCTAGTTGTGAAATTATTTCCTCCCCATTAGAGGCTCCGCCAGCATCCTGGGCGGGCTTTTGAGTTGGAAATGGCATTGAAGAGTTCTGAAATAGGGTGAGGACAAAAGGAAAGACGAGGGAGGTTGGTTGCCTCCAAAATCCCAATCCTTCCCTAAATCTTTCACATGGAACTCCAAGGTGTAAGGTCACTGGGAGGAATAAAACCTGCAGTAAATTATAAATTATTTTATATAACTAAATTATAACAACGGCTGTATTTCAAGTCTTAATTTTATTTGCTATTGGGTAAAAAGCTGTAAGAAGCTGTAAGGATGTACCTGATGTAGGATTCTAAGCCACAATTTTTGATTAGAATTACAAACACACACAGACCCCTTCTTACCTTATTTAATAAAAGGAACTTCAGTAATTATCTTAGCTGGATAGAGTAGCTCATTCAAAGATCTTTGCAATTGAGCAATGCCTACTTGGAATTGGTCATTGAAGTGCTTCTGAAACACGGATATTTAACGTATTGCTGCAAGATGTATAATTACTGGAAATGTGTGTTCAGAAGCACCATGATTCTCTTTGCTTCAAGCAGGCTAGTCTGTAAATAGAAGAAAAATACAGGTGTAGTTTAAAAATCATGATTTGACTTCTTGAAGTCTGAAATGGCAGTCTAAATGATCTTTTTTATAATCAAAGCACTAAATCCATTACACATTTATAACATGACCCTATTGAATTAAAAATGTATTATTTAAAAATGCACAATTTCTTTTTTTTTTTCTTTATTTTCCTAGTTGCACAGAGAAGAGATTGAAACTGTAAACATTAATGGAACAAGATTTATCATTGATGGTAGGTATCTAACCTTGCCACTGGGTGTTAGTATAGCACATCAAAACATTCTACTTAGAAAAAGCCATTTGGGTTTTATGGCACACAGTATACATTCTTGTAAGAAGATGAGGAAACATGTCACTGGGGTTTTTTTATACTCGATTCTGTTAGGGGGTGTCATATGAGAGCCAGCACTGTAGTTCAGCTACTTCAGCTTTTCGTAATCACGTTTGACCTGATGTCAGAATCCGTATCAATGTAAGGAGTTAGCTGTTTCCGTGTGTATTTTGTAGCAGTAAACCTCGTTGCTATCGAATAGCTCGTGCACAGGTAGGGGCAGCCCTTGAAGCAGATAGACTTCTAGCCACCTGGAGCCATGGCTCTTCTCGGTGGGCTGGCAGCAGCCCTCCCAAAGGCACAGTGTTAGCTTGCAGTATCCAAAGGAAAATGTGCCAGGTTATAAAGCACTTGGTTCTGCACTGTTGAGTTCCTTTTAAATATGCTTTACATTTTAAATCACCCAATCATAAAATGGAAGGATTTGCTCTTTTAAGATTTGACAGTTTCTCAGAAATAGCTCATACAAACTTTTTTTCCATATTGTTTCAGTTTCCACTAATATCTTACTTTATATACTGCTGCAGCCTGCAAAAAAAGGAACATCACTAGATTGATATACACCAGTACAGTAAATGTGGTGTTTGGAGGGCTTCCTATTGAAGATGGTGATGAGGAAACGGTGCCATATTTTCCTATAGAAAAGGTACTCTGGTTGTATTATGTTTTCATGTTTCCTCTTTGTTTACTTTCTTGTTTCTAAAAAAGCCTGGAGTTTTCATGACAATGTTTTGCCTGATGCCAGAATCCAGTGCAAAGAAAGAAAACTCTTTACAGTCTTTGTAGATGCTATTCACAACCTTGACATATCAGTGTTATGTACTTTGCAGTTTTTTTTTTTTGTTTCCTATCAAGGTCTTGATTTTGGAAAATAACTCATACAGTGTCCCATTAAAATTAATGAAATTCCACCTGGACACAGGGATTGTGTTATACAGCTTGGTGCCTCTTTAGCCATTTATTATTTATACGATTTTTCTGCTTCTCCCTTATTGAAGATGGCATATATTCAATACAAAGCTGATATGGTAAAGCAGCCTATTTTTAGATGGTTTTATAGCACTCAAAAAGGAGAAAGTACTTCTGCTTGGTTTGCATACACAGTTAGTTTTTGAGTCCCTCCTCTGTCCATTAAGTACTTCACAGTCTTTCAAGAAGTAAAGATGGATAGAGAAAATATTGAATAATATTTTGAATAATATATCAAATAATATTTTCTCTGAGACAGTGAACAGGATAGTTTGGACCTATCATAATGTCTTCAAAACTTGGCTTTTGACTTTTCCATTACCTGAAAAAGAAATCCAGATTACAAAGTAGTGATCAGTTACATTCTTGGCAGCATTCAAAGCATACATATATTTAGTGTTTCTCAAATGTGCTGAAATTAGTTAACTGGATTTGCATAAACAAAAATGCTCGCTTACCTGAGCAATATGTATGTGTTTTATCCTAAACTAATACCCCATGGCTTCTGTATTTTGAGGTATTTGTTGCCATCTGCTACGGAAAAACTAGTGGAGAAGAGATGCCCCTCTGCCCTGTCATTTCAAGAATAGATAAAAACATATTTGCTTTTTCTCTGTAGCATGTTGATCATTATTCCAGAACCAAATCAATTGCAGAACAAATGGTACTAGCAGCTAATGGAACTCCACTAGCAGGTATTTTTGTCTTAGCATGAATTCATAGTGGAATTTACTCCTCCTTTTCTTGTTCTTGCTAGCATCCTGTATCCGGTATCAATCCTTAGCGGACAAGATTGTCCAGCAATTATGAAATCAAGTTATCTACCCCCTCTCACAAAGGAAAAGATTTTCACTTAAAAATCACTTTTAATTGTTTCTAGTTCCCATAGTGTCCGTAAAAGGTTTTAGCATGGTAGCAATGAGTTCAGTATGTTAATTGAAAAGATGAAGACAGCTATAAATTAAACAAAACCAAGTGTTTCATGTCACTGTATTATGCAACATAAGTAAAACATGAATGGTGATTTAAATCGTTACCCCCTCTCCCTCCAGGTATATGTTAAAATCTGAAGAAGCCACCTGATACTACAGCCTGGAATTATTTATTAGTGTTTCCCAAAGTTTTCCATGTTGAGGAAGCCAGTTATACACTTGAATACTTAAGCTCATCTGTGAGATACTATAACTGCCAGTGTAAAACAAATTAATGTAAAGTGCAACATGATTCTATGTGGCCAGGTGATACTGAGCTAAATTTAGCTGTAGACAACTTACAGAAAAAACTCTTCACTTGATACTTGCAGAGGGCTATAAAGAGATATAAAGTAATTCATGGCCATTCCATCCCAATAGAATTATTTTGTTTAAAAAATAAAGGGTTTTTTCCTTATTTCCTCATTTCTCAGCAGCTCTTCACATCGAAGACGCTCTTAATTTTAGGAGCAATAGACAGTTTTGCATTTGTCAATGAAATTAGAACCAGTCAGCCTTCCAAACATCCCATTTTGATCCTATGCCATAGCAGGATTGAGTATTTTGCATGTTTTCAAGTACTATTAAGAACAGTTATCAACAGATGATGAACCAGCCAACTGATGTACTTGGGAAGTGACTGAATTTTTATGATGGTCCTTACTTTCTTCCACTGAAGTTATCAAGAGCTTCTACAGCAGTTCTAGTGGGAGCTGGCTGCATCACTTTTGAGAACTTTTCAGCTTTATCTTGTACTGCTAGCAAGTCACTGTTTCCCGTCAATAACTTTGTACAAGATTAGTTGGTTTTGTTCCACTTTCTTACTAATAACTTGCTCACTTCAGCAAACTCATCACCACAGCTGGCATATTCATTCACTGCTTTGGCACAGAGACAAAGGGCTGGTTAGAAAGAGGTTTTGAAATGTCTAGTAATTGCTAGGAATCCAACTATGCTGGCAGGACTTCTCTGAATCTTACCTTGCTATTTTGCATGTTCTGATTCTGACAACTTAATATCCAACTACTAATGCAACACCTTTTGGTATGTATTATTTTGTAAGATGGTTAAGCTAATTTATTTCAGAGTAAGTTCTGCTACCACAGTCTTTGTTTCATACAAATAAAGATATAATGTAGTCATGCGAAAGTCACTTAAGAATGGTCTTATCAATTCTTCTAGGAGGTGGAATACTCTATACATGTGTTCTCCGCCCACCGGGAATCTATGGACCAGAAGAGCAAAGACACTTGCCAAGGCTAGCAGTATGTATTTTCATTTTTTAATCAGCAGGATTGTCTATGATATACGACAGCATCACTTATTTGTGTTATAAATTGACTGACCTTCTTATTGGGCAGCAATTCAACAATTCAATTGCCTGTTGAGGATATTATAACTTTTGCTAACGGGCAGTATATTATATCTGTAAAGAATGTATAGTACATTTAAAAAGCCTTTTTTTGAAATACAAACACATGTAAGTCCAGCTTTATAATGTAATGCTTACTATAATTATAAGATTCAGATATTTCAAATGTCTGTTTGCATGCAACTCACACCAAATGGTTTAAAATATTAATGAAAAGAGATACGGCAAAATATCGTATTTCCAGTCTCAGCTATTAACAGCTTTCACTATCCAGTGAAACAAGCTAAGGAGTCAGAAGCACCTTCTGGTACAATAGGTTACTAAAGGGCAAACAGCTAAGGTGCTTATGTTTTACACTTTTTCACTTGCTGTCTTTTAAATTGTAGGACTAGTACAGTGTTTAGAATATGATCCATGTAGAATTAAATGAGTCAGTTATTTTATCAGTACAATATAAATATATACAATATATTTTATCAGTACAATATAAAGTTTTGCACAGCTTTGAGGAAATAATAGATTCAAGCTTACCACATAATAAATATTTTTGTTTTGTGGCTGAGGTAAGGAATTATATTGAAGTCAGCCAAAATACAATTTATCATCTTCTAAATAAAATAGCTTTTAAGAATGGCAATGTCATTTTAGTTAAACCTGAAATTTTTTTTTAGCTACAAAAAAATATCATCTTTTAAAATTTCCGTTTAAGACTTAAAGCTTATTTATTACGCCCATTTTAAGGCATGATGCAACTGTCAAATTATGCAGTTTCTAAAATGTACCTGTTAAATGAAAAATGTGACACCTAGCATTACATTCCACTTTTTCCCAGCCAAAGCTATTTGTTAAATGTGATCCACTTTTGTGAATACTTTTGATCCATTCAGAACTGTATCTTGCCTTTCCGTACAATATTTTACTTATCCTTAGAAGAGACTTGTATTTTTTGTAAATTCAGGATGTATCGTGTTCAATACGTTCTTCAATCCTTCGTCAGGAGCAATATTTTTAGAGCTCTCTGCACTTCTCTTGATTCTTTTTAATGGATTCATGTAATTTTTTTGACTAGTGACAAACGTACATTTAGTTGGACAAGGAAGTGCACTGTGCCTCATTTTAAAACCCATTTAGCTTTGGTTTCCTGTTTATTTATGTCTACAGAAGAATATTGAGAGAGGGCTACTTAGCTTCAAGTTTGGGGATCCTTCTGCTAAAATGAACTGGGTGCATGCAGAGAATCTTGTACAAGCTCAAATTCTAGCTGCTGAGGCTCTCACCCCTGAAAAGAACTACATAGCTGTAAGTAAACAATAAAAGCACCAGTTTTCATCTGACAGTGGATCCTGCCACTGTGTCGGGTACTATAGTAACTACTGCAGTAGCAATAATTAATGTATGGGTTACGGTCCTTTAGCTTATGTTGCTGCCTCTGGTTTTAGTTGACAAATGTGGTACTAACAGTGTGGGACCTGGCAGCATTGGCTGTGCAGTGTGTTAAGAGTTGGAATATTCAGTTCTGTAAGAATATTTCCATCTTTGCGTTTTTGTAATACAATATTTGCCATTTCTGGAAGATGAGCGAAGAATGTTTGCTATGCCAGATGTTCAGGCAGATTTATCCCCTGTCCAGGCTAAACTGGACATTCAGGCAGATTTATCCCCTGTTCCCCTGTATATAGATCCAGACTTAATGTTCTGAAACATGATCATTGGTTCTTCCCATACCACATGCTAATAAAAGCACATTTTATTTGGGTTCATTGATTTAAAAAATAGTCGCGGTTGTCTTCCTCCTTGTAAACAGTTTTTTATTTGACCTTACTTGCACTACCCTTAAAGCATATTAGAAAGATTTTCAAAGTAGATTAAACTACTTTTTCTAAAACGCTAAAAGCAAAAGGGAAAGAGGTAACTTAGGCCTTGGTTACACAGATGGAGTCTTATGGATTTCAATGAGTCTTAACTAGATTGAGAGCAGAGCATGTCCCACCATTTGGTGACTATGTGTCAACAGCACAAGTTAGATATGGCACCACTTTCAGTGCATTTGGTAACCTCTGTGTAGTCAATATAGCCATTCTGTATAGGCACAGCTGTAATAAATTATACCACGGCATGTTAATCATGTAAACCACTTGTCCAACAATTTCAATGCACACATTAGTGCAACTGATTGAAACACATGTAGATAGTTTGTTGGTTTGTATGTACATCCATGCTTATTTTATATTGCTGTATTATTTTTAAGCTATTCATAAGGAGGGAGATAAAGAATTCAATATATATATATATATGCAGTGTTATTTTTACTAATTTGTCTCTTCTCTACCTATTTAACAGAGTGGCCAGGTGTATTTCATTAATGATGGTGAAAAATTGAACCTTTTTGAATGGTTAACTCCACTTGTATGTACAATATCTACTTTATCTCCAAATACATTCATTTCTTTGTATACAACTCCAGCTTTTGTGCGCATGTTACATTTGGTATGTTTGCTTAGGGTGTAAGAGTTCCGTTCTGAATGTAGATTTAATTCCTGCTTGAAGGTCTGTGTGATTAGTGCTGTAACAAAGCCTACCTAAAATAATGCATTAAAGCAGCTGTCTTCACTGAGACCAAAGAACCATCTAAACCACTAAACTCTTTTTAGTTGCCATTATCTTCATTTCCTGGGCATGCATTTGTTAATGGTGGCTATTTTGGGTGGACAAAAAAATACAAATCCTAATTATTAATCTGTAATATACATACTTTTCAAAAGATCGTTTTATTGTTAACAATGGGCTCAAACCCATAAATATGTCACAATGTTAAACTAGGTATCAGCCCACTGTGACATTTCGATTGATTATTATAAGCTTTTTTTTTTCCTTTTTTTTTTTTTGAGACTCTCACTTTAAAATTACATAGTGTCTGCATGTGGCATTCAACTGGAATCCCCTGAAAAATTAAAACTCAAATAGTAACAGCAATGATGTGTTTTTCTCTTTTATCAGTAAATACTTCCACAAATGTCTTCAGTATTGAAACTTTCAAACTTGCTTGAGGTTTCTGTTTTTTTCACTGCTTTTTAAATTTCTTTCAGTTTGAAAGATTAGGTTACAGTAAACCATGGATACGTATTCCTACCTCCTTAGTTTATGCATCAGGTAAAAATATTTTATCAACATTTCTCTTTCCTATCCACACTACCCTCTTTCCTAAATGTAATATAATGTTTTGGTTTTTTTTTAATTTGCCTACAATTTTTAGTTATAAAAATAATATGCTGTGGGCTCATCTAGTGTGCAGCAGTTAGGGGTGAAGTTCAGCTCAATGCAGTGCGTTGAAACCAAAATGATCTGTTATTTAAGTCCCACAAAAACAGATTTTATGTAGGACTTAACAGATGTATAACTTTGTGGAGTTAATAGTGTAAATGTTAAGTGTAAAAATCCGTTACTTCATTAGATACGCTGAAGAGCATCTGCTTTGCTGCATGAGTGAATTTCTTGTTCTCCTGTATCCCATGCTCTCTCCAGAATCAACCCCCATGCACAGCTAAGAGAGAATCCAACTTTGAGTATTTTGTTGTTACCACATTTTTTATGAAGTCTCATGATCTTTTCACTAGACCTGTCACCAACCCTCCAACCGCTTTTCACACGAGCGCCTTAATTCAGGCTGGCTGAACTATTAAGATTAAATGCACCCCCTTGTGAGCAAGTAGCCCTGTCGATGTTAGCAATGGTGCCGTAAGCTCTCAGGCATGCAATTATCCTTCACTATCACATGCAGTGCAAGATACGCCAAAGTCATAATGGTATAGCAATTTACTATTCTTACCTCAAGTAAAAATCTTTTGTTATGCAGCCATGATAATGGAATACCTTCATCTGATGCTGAAACCATTTGTTGAACTGTCTCCACTGCTGACCAGAAATGAGGTAAAGTCTTCATTTGTAAACTCCCCTTAATTCTCACCGGATGCATACACATATGTTAAGACCGAGGTACAATTTAAGATTAAGCCAGTAGAAAGTAAAATCCACCCAGTACTACTTTATGCTTGTTACCATAATCTTTTAAAATATAAGACTTTATGCTTGCCATCTGGGAGAGGCTGCTTCAGGTCCTTCCTTCCAAGGCCCAGGTTCGTGTATGGCTTTGGCTGGTCAGTTGGGCCTTAATTTCTGAAGATATTTAGGCACCTAAGAGAGGACTTTTATCTGCCTTCTTAAGTACATAAACAAGAGTGCAGAACTTTTTTTTTTGATGTTTTCAAGACTAGAAGATTCTGCTTTGCAGCTTTTACTGCCTCTTTGGGCTTTCAAGATTCTCCTTTTGAGTGGACAGTTTTAAAGATAATGTGACATGTCAGTAGGACGTTAATATAATGTTGTGGGGTTTTTTATTATTTTACATTTCCTTTAACTGTGTCTTTGCTACCATTTACAGACACATTTCCTGTGTGTTCCTGTCTTTGTATGTTGACTCTTTGGTCTTAGGTACAGAACATTTCTATAACTCATACATTTCGAATAGACAAGGCTCGGAGTCAGCTAGGATACAGCCCAGAGAAGTTTGCATTTGCTGATTCCGTGGACCATTACATTAAAACAAGACCAGAAGCCCAGAATCACCACATCTTCCTCAAAGTTTTTCTTACTTTAATTGTTACTTTAAGTTTGATCTATCTTTCTTTAAGATTTGATGGCCTTTCAGTTTTGCATTTTTTTAAAGAAACGCAACACTGACTTGCATAAACTGCATGTACTCAGTCACAGTACTGCTACCCAGATCGTTCTAATGTCAATAGTTACTGGCCCCAATGCAATAAACCGGCAGTTATTTTTAGACTTAAAACCAAAATTGTAACATATCAGTAGCTGTACTTGTGAAATTAAAATACAGTAAACAATTACAGGCAAATCACTGAAACACTGTAATCAAAATTATTGCATCTGTTTGTTTCACACCAAAAAAAAAACTTTCCAAATTGATTGCTGAAGTAAATGAGAACCTGCAGAAGGAACTACAGCCAACCTGGAGTGCTTCACTGGTGAAGAAAAATGGCTAAAATAAGGAGAAAGATTTACCACAGCTGCTGCCATGGCTCACTGCCTTGGGGTACAGAGGAACAAGAAAAGGGATGGACAGAACAGATTACTGTAAATAACACATACCAGCCATACAGAGGGAGTTCACACTGCGAATTTCTTTTGTGAATTACCTGTATCACTGCATATGAGGAAAAATAAACGTGTACTCGAGACTTTGCTGAAGTCAGTCCTGTGCAGACTGTTCTGGAGCTGCTTCCCATCCTACCCCTGGGGTGCAGAGCCATCTGTGACAGCAATCTTGCAGGCCTAGGAGATACATGCAGGTATGGTTTTTCACCAGTCAAAACTGTGTATTTTAGTTAAATTGGAAGTTATTTACTAAGTTATATTATTTAAGTACATTTATGTCACAGTAGAGGAATCAGCCACTATGGGTTGCACTAATCTTTGTACTGCTTCCTTTACCTCCTGTAGTTACTGAAGACAACTAACAAATTTTAGTTGCTTATCTGCTGAACTTTAGGTACAACTATGGTTGTGCACGTAACTTCTAAAGTGTAGCAGTTGTACTGAGCAAATCCCTGCTGTAGCTAGTGAACAGCGTGCTTTTGTAATTACTGTTCAGCTAAAACAGGCCTGAAAAGGACAGGGTCTGGAAGGCCACACACCCTCCCATCCACCACTCCTGCTTGTGATTTATCACAGAAGTCTCCCTCCTCACTGCACCTTTTCCGCTTGCAACATGAGGAGGGAACAATAAAGAGCAGGATGCAAGCAGAAAGAGCGAGCCTGTGAAAGTGGACAGGACTAGGGATGAGACAGCAGAACTAGAGGAATCAAGGTCGGGGTGGGTGGTTACCACAGATGGATTTGAGAATTCAGGAGAAGGTGAGAGCGCTCAGACCTCAGCCCAGTTGCCTCAGTCCAGCAGAGGCAGGAAAAGCTAGGTGCAGGGTCTGCTGGTTGAGGGTGCAGTAACCCGAACACAGAACTGCCAAAATTAGTATTTCTGATTTTAAGCCAAAAAACATGCAAGAAAGCATACCACAACTTTCTATAATTCGATTTTAAAGACCGTGACTAGCAAGACCCGCGCCCCTCCCCGAGCGGCCGCCCCGTCGCGGGGCCACCGTCGCTTGCTGCCACAGCAGCCGCGCCTGTCGGGCGGCGAAAAGGAGCCGCCGCCGCGGTGACAAAACAGCTTGGCAGCGGTGGGATTCGAACCCACGCCATCGAAATGACTGGAGCCTAAATCCAGCGCCTTAGACCACTCGGCCACGCTACCGCCTGC
>VYZM01019203.1:63513-81008 GCA_013398915.1 Dromas ardeola
GAGGGGCGGGACTGCTGCCCGCCTCCCCTCAGCAGGGCGGCTGCGCGCGCGCCTGCCCCGGGCAGGGCGGCGACGGCGGGGCTGCACCGCACCGACCCGGTAGGCGCTTTTGCGGTGCGGGGGCCGGCACTGGCGGCGGGTCGGACCCGCGAAAGCTGTCGCGGGGTGAAGAGTGGAGGGTGGAATGGGTGGCTTTAATTGCAGAAAATGGTGAACAGCTTAGGGTATGTAAAAGGCTGGCGGCCAAGGCGTGAGCTTCTGCGGTGACCTAAAAATTGATAACGTGGTATTTTTGAGTTGGGCCGCACTCCTGCACGTATGCCTGGAGGTAATAGTTTAATCCATGTGTGTTTCCAGGGCAGTGCAGTTTTAGGGCACGCCCGGTGTGGAAGTGCCGGCGTCCCGTTTCGCTCTGTGGACCAGCCCAGGGGGCGGGCGGCGGGCGCGGGGCTGCCTGAGCGCATGGGGGCCTTTGGCGGCCTTAAGGACTGCTCGTGTTCGGATAATTTTTCAAACGGTTCAGTATGCATAAGGCATGGGGTTGATTAACAACGTGGAGTACTGAGCAAACGCTTACAAAAAGTCGTTGATAGGTGATTGCTCAGTGTATTTAAAGCGGCAATTGAAATAACAGAGCTCTTAATGGCAACGGAGGGACATTTTAAAGTTACCTTGAAAGTTCTTTTTTTGCCCTTTAATACTGGCGTATTTTGGCTACCGCTGTTGTAGTGTTCGTTTGTGTATGTGGCAGAAGGGTGGACTTGATTCAGAAGGGTTGTTCCTGTGCTTTACTGCTTGCAACTCTAAAAGCCATTTGTGCGTTTGAAGCTGCAGTGTGTTTCCTTGCACAGGGTTTTGAGTCTCAAATGCTTCGTCCTCTGAGCTGGCGCAGACGAACTCTCCTGTTAGCTTCATGAATTTTGCATCGTTGCTCTCTAACTCTCTCTGGCTAATGCAATGCGTTATCCCAGCTGTGCTTGCAGACAAACTGGATGTGATTTGTGCCACGGTGTTTGCAGTAGTGACACGCTGGAAGGGACTTGAAATAAAGGCGTCTCATTAGAAGATCTGTACTTGGTAAGACCTGGTTTGTCAAAGGTAGCCAGTGAGTTGAGATGTTTCTGGTTTTTTTTTTTTTAGTCTTGTTTTTTATCAGACCTGTTACCTTGACTCACTAAACCTGTTTTCTTGCCAGTGCATGGTACAGATGAGAATAGACGTTTTCTTCACAAGGGTCAGTTGGGTGTTTGGAAAGCGCAGTAGTTCTGTAACGTGCTACAGGGCATTAACGTAGCAGTGGCGTTGTTCTGCACAGTGTTATTTACCTTTGTGTCTGTAGTTCATAAAGATGACAACAATACCTTGTAAGGTGTACAGCCTGTATAGTTGCGTAGGTTAAATTTCAAATCTGTATTTTAAAAGAATCGTAATCTGAAAAAAGCGATTTCTCTCTTAAAGGAAAAAACTGCTTGTAACTGTTACAGGTATCCTGCTAGATTGCTTTCGCTGATGTATTAAACCAAAAGGGATTTAGTATAATATCAGGGAGAGGGAGGTCATTCTTGTTTTAATGCTTCCCTGCAAGAGAAGGTGGGACTTCCTCTGTTCTAGTGCAGTTCCTGTTCCCCTGTCCTGCGCTAAAGTGGGGCAGAGGGCTGTGTCTAAGCTGAAACAGCCACTAAGAAGTAGCTGGAGATGCTCCAGTTGTCCCTTCTTTTGCTGATGAGAGAACAGCATTCATATCGCTCAGCTCCCTGGGATGAATTAAGGCAGGTTTCAATGCTGTTCTTTGCTGTCAGCTTGGTTGTGATCAGATTTGTTGATTGACCTCAGCATTGAATAAAAATGCAACAGGAAACAGTGGAGTGACCTGCAAAGCTTCAAGCAGGATATAGTTGTAGGGGAATCAGTTGTATGTTGTTGTACTCTCAATAGAAGAAACAGTTAACAAAAGCGTGTGGCAGAAAGGTCATTTCACTTCCGTCTGTGTTCTCTTTAGTGTGGTCTGAGCTTTTGATGTGATTGGGTATTAAAGTCATTATAGAAAGTCATTAAATTTGGCAGACAGGTGTTGGGAGACCTCAGGAAATGACCCTAAAACCTAAAGAATGGAGTTTCAGATAATGTGAGCTATCACTAATTAGAAAAACATGTGAATAGGGACAGATAACTGTTCTGTGAAGGTTTCTTTGCTCCTTGAAGCAGCTGGTGTTAGATGAATCATGGACCTGCTCCACTTTGGCTGTTCATCAACCTTCCTCAATACCTAGAAGCCTCCATAGATGTGTACTTGGCTGTGCGAGTGAGCTCAGCAGGAAAAGGACAAGACCTCAGAGGAAAAAAAGTGCTTTAAGTGCAAGAGTATCCAGGAAGTAGCCTGGCAGCGTGGAAAGGGAGCCTGAGCTCTAGAGAAACGCTGTGAAGCAAAGGCACCACACTGAACGGGAGGCCAGGGTGCTGGCAGGTAACACCAGTTTCCTACTCAGCCATATATCCCTAGCCATCTGCTTGGCAGCATGTGTTACAGGTGATGGACTGAAATGAGCCCCTGCACAGAAGGTGCAGTGTTATTCTCCTCCAGGCGTGTCATGGCCACCTGCTCCCCTGTGTTTCAAAGGCCTCTTTGCTGAAGCTGTGTTGTGGGGTGGAAGAGGGAGACTTCATAGGTCTAGAAAATGTCAAACTCTTCTTTCTGAAAGTCTGCGTTGGTGTCCTGCCACCATGGCTCTGGACTGTGAAATGTGTAAGAATGGAAACTGTTTGCACCTTATGGCTGGTAATGTGTGAAAGACACAATAATCGCCATCTGTAGATTGGGCCTGTAGAGGTTTAGTTCTGTTTGAGTTCTGCTGAATCATCGCAAACTGTTTCTTGGGCGGAGGCTGCTGGGCATGTTCCTGTTGTAAGATCTCCAGGGGAAAAAAGTTCCATGATTCACCTATCTCTTTTATAATGCATGTCTGTTTGACCTGCCGGGCACTACAGTGTCTGTGCCCTGCCTCCCTGAAAGTGGTGTCGCTAATTTGGAAAAGCTGTGGTAAGATGGGAGTCTATGCAGAGCTGCAGCTTTGATACACATATGGAACTCCCTGTATTGTTTAACACTGTTAAATGTGTCAGAGTGCCTCAATGAAATATTTACCTAGAATGTCACCTTCTGGACTTAGAAATAGTTGAAGCCCGTGACCTGTCTGTCTTGCACTGTTGCTTTTACTTTCAATTTGCTTAGTTTACTTTGGAGCTAGAACCCAGGAGAAGCCAAACCCTACCTATTCTGTTTTCTTAGGATCCAGGAAGCTACTAAAAAGTTGAAATAATCAGTGACAAAATCAAGCTTTCTAACTTCCTTGCAAAAGAACTATTAAGCAGGGAGAATATTTTTGTCCTTTAAGCTCCATGCTTAAAGCGAACACAGCTTGGAGGCTTGATGCTGTTGAGCAGAATGCCGTATCTGCTGTCTGTGGCGTTGGAAGAGGATTGTTTAGATCACACAAGACTGGTCTAAATTGAAATCTCTTCACAGTATGAGATAGAACAGCTGAGGTACCCCTTATACGTATCTCCTCTTGTCTCTCTAATCTACTAGTGAGTGCACTTGGGCAGCAGCAGTGGAATGGCAGGCCTTCTTTCTTGGCCCCTTTTGTACTTTGTCCTAAGGATGTTCTGGGTAGCCTGGGCAATCTGCTTTGCACTTCCAGCAGCTTGCTTTGCACTGTGGGCCGTTGGCTGTATGTGAGCCAAAAGCCAATTTAAATCTTGGCAGTGGTGGGACAATTTTCTGTGTTGTTCCAATACTCCCTAACTCCTTTGGCTATTAATTTGTATGCAATATCCTTGAGAAGACTTGTCCTGAAAAAATTTTAAAACCTGACTGTGGTGTTCTTACTAAAACTTCCTTGAGTCTCTAAGACCAGTGTTGTGAAACTCAGCATTTCAGGTAAAGAAGAATAAAAATATTCAGAGGACATAGGAGCATTAACAGATGTCAGCCATAGGCAGCAGGTGGTGTTTGCAGTCCCTCAGATCTTATAGTATTATTCTACACTTGGTTATCTTCTTTTCTCAGTCCTGTAGCAATTTAAAAACTGAGTGCCTTCTAGAAACCCGGATCTAGCACCGAGGTGTTCAAAACCACATGTAGATACTTGGGGATCGTTTTCATAGAGCCAAATGCAAATGTGGTGTTTTGTTTTTTTTTTTTTCCTGCCAGTGTGCTGACATCAGTTTCATGCAACACTTGTTCTTTTAATAACCCATTCTTTTTCTTTTTTTTTTCCTCTCCCACCCAGCTTCTTCCCTCCATTTGCATGTGCATTGGAATAGTGGCTGTTTTAATCACTGGAGGAGTTAAACTGACCTCCCACAAACATGGCAGACGAGGACCTTATTTTTCGTATGGAAGGGATTGATAATGCTAGATCAACTACAGCAAACTCTGGAAATTATCTTGATGCTGATAGTGATGATGAAGACAATTATTTTATCTGTCCAATAACTGATGATCCAGTTTCTAACAAGTCTGCCAGTATCAAAGTTGACAATTACTATAGCAATGTAGCAAAAACTGAACAGTATGGTTCAAGCTCTTCTCCTAGAAACTCATTTAGCTTTAAGGTAAGTATTGGCTCCAGCCTTCAATAAGGTTTTGGTTTTACTTAGTTGGCGTGAGAGATTCTCGAACTGCTTCATCTCTTGTAACTAACGCTTTTCAATAAAAAAAAATATCTCTTTTTTCCAGACCTGCAGTTAATTTCATTAAGCCAATAGTCTGACACTGCCGTTGAGTTGCTTATTGTCCCTTTTAATTCAGTGGGAGATCTTAATCTACAAATGCAGCAGAATCGAGGTGAACAATTCACTGCCATTATGATCAAACCATTAAAAAAAGCGTACATTGATTGGGAGATTTAAAAGTTTATACTTGTAAGATAAACTGGAATTTTGCCAAGGGGAGTTAATAATCCAGAATATTTTTATTTGGACAAATTAAATTGTAAATGATAAAATTGTAATGATAGGTTTTCCAGTTATAGTTCCTTCTTAGGGAGCTTTTAACATGTTGACTCTTGTGCTTGGACATGAAGTGTCATGCTGGCAGTAGTTCCTGACAGTGTACTTGAGCAGTATCTGACCTTTTTAAAATGGACATCAATCACAGCATTGCAGAGAGGTCTAAGGGGCCTTTGGTGCTTCCTTGGCAGTGTGTCCTGTCCCACGCATCTCCCCTTGCACAGATCAGGCCAGGCAAAGGGAGACCAACCCACAGGCAGTGGAGCCTCAAGAAAGCAAGTGACATTCACTCTATAGATTAGATATTCCAAATATGCACCATTTGTGCTAATCTGGCATGTCTTTGAGATTTTTGCCTAGACTGGGATGTAATGTGTTTTATTAACACACTTCTTGTTACAAATATTAACATATTTATTTAATAGATACTTTAAAATCTTGGTTATGCCTTATTCCCGAAGAGATACCAGAGGGTTTATTTCGGTCAGCTAACGTATTAAGTAACACATTAAAAGTGAAACTGTCTTGTCTGCAGTAAGATTTTTTTCCCCATTTTTACATAAAAGGTACATATTCCCAAGGAAGGTGCAAAGTAAAAGTTTAGTATAGACAAGGGGACAGACTTTAGTGTATGCTATGCTAAGCAAGTTAAGACGTGATAGGAAGCTTAGTCTAAATGTGTGTGTACATTTTAGCACATATTAAAGACTTGCCTCTGGGTTTGCAGTGTGAGTATCTCGTGGCCTGAGATAAAACTGATAAGGACTTAAGAAGTTGCAATTATTTCCTCCTTCCTAAGATATCATGTTGCTTCTGTAGAATATATGTGCCCATGCTTTGGGCTTCAGAAGGCCTAGTTTGAATTTTTAGCTCCTCTCACAGATAAAATGCAGTGGGTTGAGATGTGGAGCAAGCAAGTCTTCATCTGCTGCTTAAGCTGCAGAAATGGTGACTTCCAACACAGAGTGAAGCAGACAGCCAGGACTGACAACATCTTAAACCACCGCAGCCTGGTCTGATCAGAGTCTACCTGTCACAGCCTAAAGCTGGCAATGTGGCCATTAATAATGAAATGCAGAGACAGATAGAAGAATTACTATTAACTCTCTGCCTTTAAACAGGACTCAGCAATGTTTAATTAGCTAGTTCATAGGCAAGACCCTTTTAACACATATTTTCCAATAAAAAAAATATTTGCTAACTTACCTCATTAGGTTTGTTCACAGAAGTTCTAAGAATGAACTTAAATTAGAAATATAAATTGAAGAGTGGCTTTTAAGTGGAAAATTTTTTATTTTTTTTTTTAATAAAGAGAACAGAGACTCTCTGTCAATCATTTGTATTATTACATGTATTTTCCTACTCTTGCGTTTCTCGTGCATCCTTTAGAATGACACACAGCATCATTCTAAGCACGGCTCTGTGGTTGACCATAGTCGGGTAGGTTAAAAAGAAAATGTGCACACAATATGTAATAGATGCATTAAGATTTTTTGTTTGCTTGTTTTTTCCTTTTTATGGCCTTTTTTTGTTCATTATTTTATTGGTTGGGAGAACTGCTTACCTCAGCCCATAAAAGTCATCAGGTCAAAACTAAAAAAAGATACCTGTTAAATGAAATAATACCCATATTTTGTTCGTTACCCTGAAATATCAGTTCTTTTAAAGCACTTAAAGCGCGTATCTGTAGCTGTTTCTTCACAGTATTTCCCACTGTGAACAAGAATAGAATGGATGCAGGACACCTCTCAGTCTGTATGACAGCCACATGCCTACGGCAGGAGGAAAATTGCACTGTTAGTACCATTTCCATGAAGTCTGACTTCTGTTTGTTTGAAGATTAGAATACAGCTTTTGTACAAAGCACCTCACAAGATCAAGCAAAAGTAATGAATTTATTTAAATCATTACCTAGCATGGACAGAGATCCACCCTTTTGGAGAGGGACCCTATTCAAGAATCATTATATATAGATAATTGACCAAGCCTTGACTTGTTTCTGTCTCACAATTTTTTTCATATATATTCAAGTATTGAAGTTCCCAGCTCCATGTGAAATGTGTATCATCGCATGATCTGAGACAACTTCATTTTGTTATGAAACATGTAGGCAATCTTTCTCAGACTGTCTTTTAAACTTGTTTTATTTATTGTAGTATTGTGTAGTATTTACTGTAGTATTGTGTGGTTTTTATTGTCAGAAAGGGGGATGTTAAAATTGTTTGCAAGGTATGCTTATTTACAGCTGAAATAAAAAATAAACAGAACAATTTAAAAGCTCAGCTGCTTCAAAATCTTCTTTATGTTGTTGCTGACATCAGTTTATACTGTATTTCCAAAGGAAAAAAAAAGCCACACCAAATTCAGTCAGAGAGGCAGTAACAAAATCTCAGAGCTGAGTAGTTCTTTACTGGCACGGGTGCAGAGTGGCCTTTTCACCTGCTCACCTTGCAGAAGGTCTTTGGCACATCACAGGATCATATTTCCAGTTCTCTTGGAACAGTACAACGTAAAAAGAGGGGGATCAAAATGTTATGAGAAAAGCATACAAATTTGCCGGTAGAGAAAGCCTGTTTATATTCCAGAAAACTCCTTTGATTTTTTTACTCTTGACTTGGTGGAGATTGAAATAGCTACTTGTCTGGAATTGTTATAATAATCCACTTTTACAACATTCTGATTTCTTCTTTCTTATGCTGAGCATAATTTGGGAGCCTTTGGGTTTACAGAAAGTTTGGGTTTTTTTGTCCATATTGCTCTATTGTTAATGGACTTTTTTATGTTTACACTGTTGGCATATGTTTTTAGTTACAAAAAGTTAAAAATCAAAACAGTAAAAGTGAATTAATATCATTTAAGTGTGACTTATCACTGTTTGCAGCATATGTTCGAGGTATTTGCAAATTACAACAAATTTTGCAAATTTTACTTGATATATATACTAGACCAGATTCTGTTCTCAGTAAGTTTATGACAGTGCAAATTGAACTAAAACCTGATGCTTTATATTTTTGAACTGTGTTTCATTATACTTGAAGCTGTAAAATGTCAGAGTGTTCATCTGTACCACTTGGTCCCTGCTCTGAATAGTGCTTTGGGGGCTTGTGTAGTTGCACATCTTCATAGCATTGGGATCTTGATGTGCTGTAGAAAATACCATTGTTGTGGGTTGCTGCTGATTATAAATAACCTGCCAGTTTGTAACTTCTTCAGGAAACCTGGAAACATGCTATTCAGAAAGCTAAGCACATGCCTGATCCATGGGCAGAATTTCATCTTGAGGACATTGAGACGGAACAAGCCACTCGCTACAGGTCTGTGGGTCTTTCTCCTTTTAATGCTGATGTTAAACAGTATGTGCTGGTTTATGTAAGGGCTGTATTTTTGTAGGGCAGAATGTGTGTAATTACATGGCTGAAGAACTTTAAATAATGCTTAAAGTGAGAGTGACTTAACTGAATTTCCCAGGAATACATAAATACTGTTCATCATCAAAAAAAATAAACCTTTTGGCAAATCAGTGTCTCACACTTTCTCTCTCCCACCTACGTAGTATCTATGAGTTTCACCATCTAGACAGGAAACAAGGCTAAAAAGTATTTTCTAGTTGATTTATTAATGCTGTAAACTTAATCTAATAAGGAAATTAATCCCAATGAAGAGGCAGCATACTTAGTTTGAATAGTTTAGGAAAAAAAGGCAACATAACACTGCCTTTCCCAACATAGCAGTTTCACTGTTGCCTGTCCATGCAGTATTGCTGCATGTGGCTGGAATTTAAATCCTTATAAAGCCCAGAATAGCTCAGCATGGTGTACGTGCTGAAACTGAGTTTGGCCTTTAAACTATTCTCAGTGCTTTAGCACAGCTTTGCCAAGACGTTTACCCTACTGACATGGGTTTCTGGGTGAAAGGGGTAGGAGTTAGAGGCCAGTTAATTATCACTTAGGACCAGTGTTTGAGAGGCCTCCCTTCCAATCACATAACACTGTCATGCAGTGCTCTTCTTCCCCATAGACTGCATCTGTCCCTGGTCAGCCTCACAGTCCTGAAATAGTATGCATATTTTAAAAGACAAATAAGTGATAATATTGATTTAGGACTACTCGAATACCCTATTAAAAAGAGATGTCCCTGATACGCCTATTTCCACCCTTTTTGTCTGCTGTAAACTGGGGTGATACAGTATAAGGGGGTATATGGGGTGTCTGCATGCATGAAGTACTCAGTGCAGGTCAGGGGAATCAGTCTGGAAATAGTCATGTGTTGGTGACTCAACCGCTGTGGTTCTTAATTTGGCTTTTGCTGTGTTGGGAGTTAAGGGGGTGGGGAGAAACCACAGTCGTACTCTGTGTTATCACAGGGTTGTGCAGAGACTTGCTTCTCCCAGTGTTGGGCAGTTGTTGGCGCCGCTGCTTTTCACAGCCACAGCTGGTGCAGTGTTCCGCTCATGTCCTCCACAGCCCTGTGGCAGATCGCCAGCCGGAACCAAGTTTATAGAAGCTCAGGGTTGGGGGAGACAGCCTGTCCAGTGTGTAGGGTTTGGTTAAGCTCCTTCTGCGCCCAGTGTACTGACCAGGCATCACAAAGGAGATTTAATGTCAAAACAGATAAAGCCTCATTTGGAGTGTTGCGAAAGTTTAGCTTCTGTAGCAGAATCTGTTCATTGTCGATATGATTAAGTGTCTCTTCAAAGAGCTATACATATTTCTTCTTTCCCACCCGAATTAAGGAGGGCAGGAGTATGGTGGGAAGACTAGAAGTTTTTGTGTTGGAGTGGCGGCAGCACTCTTTAGCAGTCAGATAGAGAGATAAGGAAGGATAGGTGCTGGGGACGGGAGGATTTGGGTTCCTTCTGCATTTTTCTAAGGCACATCTCCTGATTTTGCAGGTACAATGCAGTTACGGGGGACTGGGTTGAAGATGAAGTCCTCATCAAGATGGCTTCACAAGTAAGATCACGCTGTCCTTCATGTTTATTAGCAGCCAAATTTGTCATTTCCTTCTGTTACTGAATAGTGGCAGCAAGATGTTTTCCTCGTATAGAAGTTTTGAAATCTCAATGTCATTCTTTTTTCCTACTCATTTTTTCCTCAGCTTGTCCATTATGTTTTGGTGTCCCAACAGCCTTTTCTCCCCAGAGCAGGTAGAACATGGAGTCAGCTCTTCCCCATCAGCAACATGAGGCATTTGTTCCTTTCCCAGTGATCTCCCTCCCGTTTCCTGCTGGCCTCATCTCCCTGCCTGGCAATAGTCCTATTTTGTGTGCCTCCAAATATTTTCTGCTCTTAGGATGAAAACAGACTGAATTTTTGGTATGTGAGGGTGGAAGCTACTGTTGCTTCCCAGTTAAATCACGGGGTCGGTGGTGCGTCTGAGTCGCCTTGCTCCACGTGACTGATGTAGTATCTGGCATCTGGGGAGGTGATGCTCTGTTTGGCACATCCTCTATGGAAGCCTAAATGCAGAGAGCATGAGGTCTGCGAAGCCAGCTTCTCTAGGCAGTCACAACAGAGCTGACTCCAAACTACAGGGAGAATTTAAATAGCTTCTTTAAAAGACATATCGCATCTGCTCCATGGGATATTAAGGAGGGACTTATTCCCAGTGTCTTTTCCCCAGATTGCTACTTACACTGCCAGTGGGTTTTCACTTTTCTTTGAGGAGACAGATACTGTATAGAGCCTGTTTGAAAACTGCTTTCTGTAGGATATAAAGGGGGAGGACAGGGTTGTGTCTCTTACTGGTTAGAAATTAACTTTGTGGAAATAGCGATGCTGTGGCTTTGGTTTTTTCTCTTTCTTTCCCCTAGCCTTTTGGCTGTGGAGCAATGCGAGAGTGTTTCAGAACGTAAGTATCTGCTGGCTTTATTTTTGTAGAGGAATTGTATACCTTTTTGCCATCTTCTCTGTTGAATTAAGCTGTTGGCTGGGGGGTTGTGGGAGGAGAGGAAGCTGCTCTAGGAGAGAAAACTCTCTCTGCTTTCAAATTCTTGATAATGTGCGGGTTTGGGTTTGGTGTCTTCCCCCCCCCATTTGAGTTGAATGGCATCTTCTGCAAAGTCTTTCTACCTCACACACATGCTTTTGAGAGATGTGTGGATTAAAGTATTGCACATCAACAAAAGTTAAAAGCCACATCATGGGAACTGTCAGGTGCCATTTTGCTTCTGGGAGCATATTACTGAGTAGTAACCCCTGTGTGTTGACAAGGCAGCAGTTTGCTCATATCACAGGAGAGGGTTTCTTCTCTCAGTTCGTGTTTGAAAGGCCAGTCCTTGTTAATTTCTGCAGAAAATAATTGTTGACATTAGAACAGGGCGTTGAGGTGGCACTGACTCTTTATACTCTGGGTTTGAGGGGAGCATGGAGGGAAAGAAAATGAGAAAAGGAGGCTTTGGCATGTCCCAGCCATTCATACAGGATATTGCTTTTTCCCTTGCCCCTTGCCTGTGCTTCGCTTTTCAGCCAGAATATCTGGTAAATGACTGAGGGCAATGCTGACCTCAGGGCCTGGCTCTGTCCATGCAGGCAAAGAAATGGGAAAGATTGAATTAAAATTCTTGGGTTTCCTTTCACCAATGATTGATTTGTCTTTCAGGAAGAAGCTGTCCAACTTCTTACACATGCAGAACTGGAAAGGTGCCTATAACTACGTTGCCAAGCAATACATAGAGAGTGTGGGCAGGGATGTGTATTTTGAGGATGTCCGACTTCAGATGGAAGCAAAACTCTGGGGAGAAGAGTACAACCGGCACAAGCCACCAAAACAGGTACATTCAAAGATCTTGCTAAACAAAAATGCAGTCTTGCTCTCCTATTAGATTAGTTTTCAAATTAATTTACAGGGAATTACTTGTTCACATTCCATTAAATTTAATTGCTTAGATAGATTCTTCTGCACTACTGTTTTCCATTAAATGGTAGCTGATTTTTAAGGAAGAAAATGCAGAAATTGCTTTATATTTCAGAATTAGAGGCTTTGTGTTTGTGAATGTCTGACTGTTCTCAGCTGTTGACTGAAGACCAAAATAAAATGGTCTTTGTATTGCTCTTTTTGATATTTGCCCAGCTGCTTTTGAGATAACCAGAGATGTCACAGAATTTATTGCCAGCAGCAGTCTCAGCAAGCACTTAACTGTTAGTGTTCCAGGAAGGTAGATTCTTAAACCTTGTCAACCTATCTAAACACCTAACTAACATTGATTTTTAAGAAGAGCTGAAAACCTGAATAACTTTACGAAGCAATTCAACTACAGATTTCTGAGGAGTGGTCAAGAATTTTCCAAAGGGTTAAGATACTGTGGCTTTGTTTCCTTTAGGTATCTCAGTGACAATACTAGCATGTTGTGTTAAGTGCAAAGCATTAAGGTATGTGAAACTCCTGGGTGTGTGGAATATCAGACTAGGCTCAGGGTATCAAGAGAAGTTCCCATCTTCTGTGCTAGAGATGTGCATAAACACAGAGGATTCAGGAAGAGGTGGTTCCACTGCAGTGCTGACTGTATTTCTGATTCTGGGGTCCATGCTAAACATAGCTTTGCACTTTTCTGTGTTCATAAATTGGATAGCTGCTGGTGAAAGCTAGCCATTGCGTCCTGAACAAAGCCACTTCCAGCAGCAATCATCTTCTTAAAAGACAAGAAACTAAAGTGCAGGGATGAGGGACTGCAACCGTCATTCACTCCCAGGCGGTACCTCCTTTGTTGAGTATGTTCATGGTACATATCAGTGAAGCTGTCAGGTCCCTTTAATCCACAGCTGGTAATGAATGCCTGAGTGTAACTATGACTTCAAATGACTGGAAGAGGCAGCTTGTAGGAGGGGTGCTGTACGTGCACTGAGGTATCTTGGTTCCTGTCCTCCAGTACCACAGGCTGTGTAAGACATGTGACAAGATGCTTGGGTCAAGAAGTATGGCTCAGTGTGGGGGCCTGAGCAATTTAATAGCCAAAATGAGTGAGTGCGTTTGAATACGTGGTATGTGGACTATGTGCATTGCCTTCCATATGGGAGTTAATAACTACCTATCTCACACCAGCAAGGTGAGGTATAGAGTGAAGCACACAGAGAGGAATGTAAAAATCTAGAAGTTTTAAATTACATGTAGGGGAAGATATGTAGGTAAAGTGAGAGTTGTGATGGTTTCTCCTTTAGGAATGTGTCTGGGACAGAGGGAGGAGGTGAGGCAGGGTACAGAAATACCTGAATGGTAGAAATCTTCAGTCCTTTTCTGAAGAGGCATTTCTACAAGTTGTGCAGTAGTTACTGTATGTTTTGCTCTCTGAGTGTAGACTCTTTGCAGTGTACTCTTAAGATACCCACAAAAATAAAATAGAAAGCCAACATTTACTAAGAATTTTTTAGAGGAATTTCTTGCAGAAGTGAGCTGTTTTGAAGTGGTTGCTTTTAATTTATGGAATTCCTCCAATAACCTAAGCAGCACGTGACTCTTCCCCCACCCTCTTGTCAAACAGAGAGATCTGTGCAATTTTTCAGCTTCTTTCATTGGGAAAGTTTTCACAGCTGGAGGATTCACACACACTTTGATCTGAAGACAGTATTCTCTTTGTCATTGCTTATCTTCTTTCCCTTCCCAGGTGGATATAGTACAGACCTGTATAATTGAAATGAAGAACAGACCTGGAAAGCCTCTCTTTCATCTGGAGCATTACATTGAGGGCAAATACATCAAATACAACTCAAATTCTGGATTTGTGCGAGACGACAACGTTCGTCTCACTCCGCAAGTGAGGCTTTGTTTCATGCTTTCCATAGTCTACTGCAGGGAATTTCTTGGCTCTGTCCAGAGGTTTTGCATTACTACCAAGAAAGGAAATTGCAGGCTTTCCACTACAATGCCAAATTAATTTCTCTTTTTGCAGTATGTCTACCCCTTATTTGGGGCTTGCTCTTTCAAGCATTGAGTGCTGCTTTATTCCATCTCAGTGTCTGTTGATTTTAGTTGAGTTGAACATGGTTAATACTCTTTGGAAACCTTAAGCCCTTTGACACTCAATTATAATTGCAGGCATCAACATATTTCAAATTCTCTTCAAATTAAGGTGGGGAGAGAGACCTCTTTGTACTATGTCCTAAATAATCTTCTGGTGCTTCATGTAATGTACAAAAAGAGGTGGCAGATACCCAGCTCGTGTAACTACACATCTAGTCCATTTGCATACAAGAGTCTGGTTTTTTTCAGCTACAGCCTCTAGGTGAATCTGAGATTGCATACAGAAATACAAGTAAAGATTTCAAATGATTCTTGGATCTCGTAAAAGAACTTTAAAATACTGATGAAAAATGCAAAGTCGTCAGCACAGCAAAGGAGTTTTACTGGGCTTGAGGGTTTTGTTCTTTTCATTTTTTCGCGGTATTTTTAAGGTGTTTGTTATGATGCTTAATGTAAGCAGAGGGTTTATGTTCTGGGCTGTCTTTTGTACACTGAATCAGTGCTATGCTTTCACAGGTTGGGAACAAAATGTTCCATGAGATTTGCTGCAGTTAAAATGTTTGTCTGTCACCACCCGTCACCTCCCTCAGGCCTGGCAGCGCTTTTTTGGAGGCCTTCCCAGAAGATTCCTAATGTCTCAGCTTTACGCCAAAGAGAACGGGGTTTTATACCTGATTCTTGAAATGCTGCATTTAAAGAGCACAAATGCACATGTCATTATCTGATATGTGAATATAGAGCAGGTCAGCTCTTCAGAGGGACTGCCCAGAGGTGGGGGGTCCCCCAGTAGGGGAAGGAGAATTTGTGGCGGTGCTCACTTTTTTTTTTTTTTTTTCTTCTCTTCAAAAATGTGGCAGAGCTTTGCCTATTGGCAGAAGGAAGCAGTGTCCCAGGGCTGCAGAGCCTGGAGATCCACCAGCACAGCTAGGATGTTTATGCAGAAGTGATTCTGCACTGGCTTCAGAGCCCACTGTTGTTCCCTCTGTTAGGCTGCTCACCCCACTTCTTAAGGTGAAGACTGTAGTGGAAAACAGGCTCTCCGGTACAGGAGGGAGGAACAAAGCAATCTCCTCTCCCATGCACGTTCCCATTGTTGGCCTTCATCCTACCTCTTTTAGCCCATCTCTGAGTGGAGGCAGGTTGGAGAAGCAATCTACGTACTACATGCTAAAAGCTACTACAGACTAGAAGTCTCTCATTGTTTTCACCATGATGTTTATACCAGTTATATTTCACCAATGGGTTTATCAGACTACTTTGCCCATTTATAGGAGGTGAATATGTGTTGCTATTTTCAGTAGATGAAGGGAGCGTTTTCTCAGACATCTTCTGTGGTTCTTCCCAGGCCTTTAGTCACTTCACCTTTGAGCGCTCAGGACACCAACTCGTCATTGTTGATATCCAGGGAGTTGGAGATCTTTACACGGACCCTCAGATCCATACAGAGAATGGTACAGATTTTGGAGATGGCAACTTAGGTAAAATCAATGATTCTGTTTCACATGCTAATGGATTCTTATTTTCTCTTTCCTACTGTCTGCTGGGTAGCCACTACATGGCTGAGTGAGCAGGCACGTATCTGAGGGTCTTGCAAACAGCTGGGGTCCCTGAACAGGACAGCTGTCGTGCATGGGCGGATTTAAAGTAAGAGCTGATCTTGGCTCATGTCTCCTGGCCTGCTCTTAAACCAAACAAGTAATGAAGTTAGGTCTCTTCCTACAGTGTGAGAGCAATAGTGATGGCCTTTAGTTTCCTTGCCACATTGCGGGAATGGATACAGTTGAATGTGGAGAGATAAGCCTTGCATATTTTTAAAGCTCCAAGCGTCCATACATGAAGTTGTTCGTAGGACACAGCAAGTTTTGTAGGCAGTATGAAATTTAGGTGTGTTTCTCAATGATGCAGCCAAATTTATTTATTATTATATCCTGTACATACATAGCTTTTGAAAATTTTGCAGTCTTCCTTTCACACTCTCATGCAGAGAGAGTGAAAAGCCCTTACAGGTGTTAAAATAAAATGGAAGTGGGTTGAGCTGTGTGTGCTACAAAGCACATTCTCTTTTGACTTTTTAGAAAATGCTTTGGGACTTCTAGCTTTTAGTAAGTAAACTGTCATAAAAATTTTGAGTGACCCCTTTCTTCACTGTTTTTTAATGCTGTAGGTGTTCGAGGTATGGCCTTATTCTTTCATTCTCATTCCTGCAACAAGATTTGCAAAAGCATGGGGCTTGCACCATTTGATCTTTCATCCAAAGAGAAAGATGCCTTGGATTGTAATAAAAAATTGCTTGTAAGTGCTTGATGAAATAAGTGTAACTAAGCAGTATAGCTGGTTTATTTATTTATTATTTACATTATTTATTTAAAAGCCCTGTACATTAAACTCAATTATGCTATTTAAATGGCAAATATAACCACCCTAATCACTGATGTTGCAGTTTAAAAGACAGCATTTTAAAGCTGACTTATCCACACTTGTCTCTGAATTAATACTGTAGCTTTAGCGCATAGGGAACCTTATAACACATGTATATTTAGGACCAAGTATATCTTTGAATGCTGAAATCGTTAGTAAGTTTCATATCTCAAACCTAATTTGGGGAGACAAAAAGAAAAAAACTGCCCATCTTTGATGTCAGTTTCAGCTGATATTAGTGGGACTGAGACTTGATGAAATGCTTTGAATGAAATTCAGTCATAAACAGAACTGTCTCTGACTAACAATGTCAGGACTTGATATTTTGTTGGGTTATAGAACTTTTCAAAGCAAGTAGTTATGTATACGTGTGTGTATTTATGCCCCTCCTTTTTTGTGTGTGTGGGGGGTAATAATTACAATACAGAGAAGCATTACTCACGGGACTTTCTTGTTCATTTGCCAAGGAATCCGCTCAGACAATTCTCCGTGGCACAGAGGAAAAATGTGGCAGCAGCCGTGTGAGAACAGTCTCTGGTAGTCGGCCTCCTCTGCTCTTCCGCCTGTCTGAAAACTCTGGAGATGAAAGTATGAGCGATGTGGCATTTGACTCTCTACCCTGCTCTCCTTCCTCAGCAACGCCTCACAGCCAAAAGATGGACATGCTTAGTGAGTGAGCCTCATAAGTAACTTCCTTGGGGTTCCTGAATGTTTGGCAGTGACTTGTTTTATATTGTTGGTTTTAAACACAGCAGCATGTTGTATGTAGTCCATAATACTTGTCTCTAACATTCCTCTTTGAGCAGAAATAAAACTAAAACTACTTCTATGTAGATAATTAATGCACAAATGCTTCTGTGGAAAAAAACTGCAGTAACATGATGGTATCTAGAGCTTTTTCCTCAAGCATGTTATCCTTACAATAAGAAGCAAATATTTTCTTCCTAGATTGGCCTGTGTTCAATGAAGTGGATAACTTGGTTCACAAAGACTATGATCAGCTTGATAAGCAAAGGGTGAGTGTCTATGAGTGTCTTTCCAACAGAACGTGAGATTACAGTTCCTTAATGAATGTGTCTTTAAAGGACTGGAAGGCTCTGGAAGGCAAAGGG
>VYZM01019214.1:8246-89048 GCA_013398915.1 Dromas ardeola
TACATGATTAAAGGAGTAGAAAATATAAAGTAATGAAACAGTGTAAAATTAACTAACAATATCAGTTCTGAAATCACAGGAAAAACAACAGTAAGTTGGGAAGCTTTTCATGTAGAAACAGCATAGAAGGACGATGTGAGTGTTTTTGAACTCAAGAATAACTCAGTACCCCATGTGATGTGGCCAGAGTAATGTAAAAGTGACTCTATGATGTTTTAGAAGAGACATTTCTAGTAGAACAGTAAAACTGTTGATATTTGTCCCATTGAAAATGGCATTGCTAAACCCTTGCCTACAATACCTAGAACTTGTCAGATCCCCTACATATGAGGTCAAAACAGAAGAGACGCAGAAAAAGAATCTAGGACTGAGTTTCTGTATTTTGTAAGAAGAATCGAAGCCAGCATGGCAAATTGGAGCCTGAGAGGGCAATTTATTGCTTTCTATAAATATATGAGACAAGTAAATGTTAAACATTAAAAAAAAAAAAAATTAAGCTAAGGGATAAGTCAGAAGTGAGAGTTACGTCTAGGGTGTTCCCACTAACACATTTATGGAAATTAGAAGGTTTCTAACAGTCAGAGCAAAAATTGAAACTTGCCTTCTATTAAACTCTTTCAACATCTTCCCCATCTGACTCTAGGAGATAACATGGAATTATGCAGCAGGTGCTAAATTATATCTACCTGAAAGTCTGAGGAGAGCAAAAGTATTTGGAGTTTGGGTTTTTTTCCCAAACTGTCAGCACTACTGAAGAAAAACGCTAAATAAAAAGACTCCATAGTAACAATGAAAATGATGATTTGGAAAAGAAATGTAATTAAATTTTCATACCTCTTTGTTCTCAGGTGTTTTCCCAGGTGTTTTTGCTTTAATGAGAAGCCTAAAATTTTTATCCGTGTCTGACCAAGCCTGTTAAGTTTCAGGTCTAGTAGCAAGTGCAGATATGAAATTCTGTAGTTTACAACTGATTTCATTCTCATGTTCTTGACCAGCAGAACTAACATTCCCATGTTCATGTCCTCCAAAGGCAAGGCACATTCTTCAGCTGAGTTTTAACTGACATAACAGTTAGATGTATACTTAAAAAATAAACTGCTGTCAAAAGTCAGTGCTGATACTGCATGCATGAGGGGATGAGGAAAAGAATTAACTACATGAAACAGATGGCTGTCATGTTGCTTAATCAATTACTAGAAAGTCCTGAGCTATTATGAAGATGGAACTCTAAAAGAAACTATCCCAAATGGCCAAGACTGCTATTTAATTCCTGAATAAGAGATTAGCGACTATCTAGGGCATGTCTGCATTTCATCACACTTTAAAATATGCCTCGTAAATTCCACTTACAGCATCGTGGCCTAACAATATTTGATAAAAAATGGTGTGTTATCATCTTTGGACTGTCAAACCTGAATCTGCAGCATCAAACAGTACCACAAGCTTAATCTAAATTATGAATTGCACAACAAACCATGATTGATTCCTTAATTTCCATTTTAATGGCACTACAAATGGCAATATTTACACCCTTTTTGGCATTGCACCTCATTTTGGCACCACAGAGACTGATAAATAGCATTTTATGTCCATTACCAAGAACATAGATTGCTTACAATTTACTTAATCTTGACAGTTTAGATTTACATTAGCTGGATAGAGAAAAAAATTATCTAAAATCTAATATTTGTTTTCTTCAGTAGTTCCATCTCCAGAGTTGCACTCGGACCACAAAAATAAATGACAAGAGGAGAAAAAGTAGATTAAGTCTGTTGGGACCAAACCTGCTGTTTGCTGCAGTAAAAACAACACTGAATCCTTCACGAGGAGATTAATATATAAAGTAGAAGAGAACATTGCTAATGTATACTTCTGAATGTTTATTTTTACTACATTGTGGAGACTGAGGATCCAAAAGGGTTATAGGGACACAGAATAAAAAGCCAACACTTGTGAGTTTTTTTATTAGTGGTATTGACTTTGATCTAAGTTTTCAAGAAAGCTCTTTTACAAAGTCAGTGAGTAAATGACATAATACATAAGCCAAATGGCTAAAAAACTGATCAAAATATGTTTCTTTTGAGGAACCCATTCTGTTAATCTACTTTTCTTCTGCAATATTTATTTTTTAAAACTTTATAGAATATTCCTCGTTTTTGAGATGCCAAGCATATATCAGCATGCCTTTTCATTAATTTGGCTCTGCTGTGATCTATCTAGAACTTTTATGAGTGTTTAATGCTGAATTATTATTACAGAATCAGCAGATTCAAAGAATCTCCTACATTATGTCATATTGAAAGTAGATGACCGGTGAATAGACATTTAGTCAGAGGTGTTGTGTTGATTTTACCAGGACTAAGTTAAGATGAGGTTAGTGCGGTGCGGTCAGGGGTTGCAGACACGGACACGTGGATTCAGCTGACACCGACTAAAGGCAATTCTAAGACCGTTGTCTTAGAAGTGCCCAAAGCACAGGTCCCTGGTCCTTGGAGATTCTCCTGCAAAGCATTACTATACCCGTTTCCTGTTCTGTCATTCCTCCCGTGTCATCTGTTATTAGCTATCGTCAGAGACAGGACACCGGGCAAGATGGACCTTTGCTTGGATTTATCACAGCCACTCTTCTGATATATTCTTATAATAAGAGCCAAATGATGCATCAGAGGCTGTCACTGGTGAAAAAGGGAGGATTCGATGGCAAGGACTCTTCCAAGGGTGTTCCTTGTCAAACAGAGAAGTGAACCTACCACAGCCACCTATGCAATTCCAAGAGCTGCTTTAATTTCGCTTCCACTGTAGGCACTAAAGTTTAGTAAGCAGCTGAGCCCAATGCTAAAGATCATTATTCACATAACAGAAAAAAAAAGGTGAAGCCTCTATTTTCTTTTTTCTAATCACCTCCATTACTATGAAGATTCAATAGCTTAAGGGCTAATCAAATGGAAGTGAAACACTTCTAGGCTAATGTTCTTGCTTTTTTGTCCATTGTGCTTTTCTATATTAGCCTCCCTAAAAGCTGTCCTTAGACTCGCCATCCCTCACTGAAAGGCTCTGTGTGACATGAGCTTCACAATTAATGTCCTTTTTCTTCTTTATTTTCTTCTTAGCGAAGAGGACCACAAATAACTAACGTTCCTCAAGGGAGTCACTTCCCAGTATTTCTCCATAGAAATTATAAGTTTCATTTTATAGTTTAAAATATCCTTAACTTAAAATCACAACACAGAAAATATATTCAAACACTTGTTTCTTCATGTAAAGTTTTAGTAAGAGTCCCTGAACCCATTAGGAAATTTGAGTTTTCAGATAAAGGCAGTTCTAGCTACAGTATGAAAAGCCCTTGCGTATCTTTGACTACTGGCCAAAGAAATTCCTTCAGGTTTATTGAACAGTCAGTAACACATAAGATTTTCTATATTGCTGCATGATCCAAATTTCAGAACATCTGGAAGGGGGATAATAACATGATAAATAAAAAGGTGCCTGTTACCTGGAACCGGTGTACTATGCATAAGGCATTCAAAATGGGCAACAGTAATAACTCCTAGCGGGCTCGTATGTTGAAAGCACTGCACAGACATCTATTAATCTTAATAGCACCTAGCAGGCAAGAGGGCAAATACAGTTATTGCTGAAGACTGTGCCATGAGCAACAGGTACAGTGAGTATAGACTAAGGACCAGAAGATCTATGTGCCCTACTGTGCCCCATAGCAAGCCCATAAAACAGATAATTAGCAATCAGGCTGTAATAGAATCATAGAATTGCCTAGGTTGGAAGCAACCTTTCAGATCATCTAGTCCAACCATCAGCTTAACTCTGACAAAAACCATCACTAAACCATATCTCTAAGCACTATGTCTACCCGTCTTTTAAATACCTCCAGGAATGGTGACTCAACCACTTCCCTGGGCAGCCTCTTCCAGTGCTTAATAACTTAAGTGCTTAAGTGTAAAAATTATTCCTAATATCCAGTTTAAACCTCCCCTGGCACACCTTGAGGCCATTTCCTCTTGTCCTATCACCTGTTACTTGGGAGAAGAGACTGACCCCCACCTCGCTACAACCTCCTTTCAGGTAGTTGTAGAGAGCGATAAGGGCTCCCCTCAGCCTCCTTTTCTCCAGGCTGAACAATCCCAGCTCCCTCAGCCGCTCCGTCAATAGCACTGACGGTGAGGGATTCTGCCTATGTTGTAACTGGACTTTCTCATATTACTTAGTTTCCATCTGAGCTTCGAGAGCATCGTCTGGGGGGGTCTTTCAAAATGGACCTTGCCTGGCAAGGTGTTTGGGAACGCCTGTAATCCTTTAGAGAATCTGAAATCCTTTAGACGACACACTTCCTGATGCCTGCCTTCAGCTCAGCCATCAACCTTGTTATTTTCTCATGCAAAATAAACATGTGCTTTACCAGTAGGGTTGATCAACCCTAAGCAAGCGTGCCTTACAATTTTTACCTGTCCACTCAAATCATGGTACGTTACCAAAGCTGAGATGACTGGATTAGTGGTCTGCCAAAGAGCACAGCCTGCCAGCACTTGGGCAGCTGAACTCAGCTGCATGTTTTCAGCTATTTGGCTCAATGAATATTGCTTTTCCTCTCCTGCTGACTGCCGAGTTGAGACTTGTACAGCTTTGTGTGGAAGAAGACAATGTTGTGCTATGCCCTCTTATCACTACCAAGGCATGGCTTTAGAGATTTCCCCCAGTTAATTGTATGGAGGGCAAATTTATTTAAAAAAAAACCAAAACAAAACAAACAAACAAGACAGTTTCTCCTCCGTAAAAGTAAACAGAGGGAAAAAATCCCACTTTTTGTGTAAATAGGGAAAACTACCAGCTCTCTCAAGCTCATTGATGTAAGAAAGAAGGGAGTGTGGAGATTTACACGATGGTTTCACGGCCCAGCTCAATGCCTTGTGAACAGCGCTTCACCTTCCTGGCCTGGCTGCCCTGCTGATAGTAAGGGAGAGAAGGATAGCAATGGAGAATAAAACAACAACAATGAAAAAATTGGAATCGTCTATTAATGTAATCCTATAAAAGTTGTCATCTTTTCTGTCTCCGTGGACAGATAGGATTTGGTTTAGGTTCCCATTTTTATGATGGTTTTTAAAGCATGACTTGCATCCAGTGTAGGTTTCCCAAACGCTTGTTTTGTCTAAATTCATGACTAGGGATGAGGTGCTGTTTTCTGTGTGTTGACATAAATGCATATAAAGTTTGAAGTATCAGTATGAAGCATTTGGCTTTATTGCTTTGGCTTTGCTCAATGTTATCTAGCTACTCTAAAGTGCTGGACCTTGGCAGGTTTGCCACAATTGTTTATCACTTAAGTACACAACGGTACTTTAAACTTGTCTGCTTTCAGCATATTCACATTTATGGCATTTGTAAAATACTGTAATTCAACTGAAAATGGGACTTTATTGCTCAGAATAGACAGAATTTACCTCATATGAAACACAATAATTTTTACAATTCCATTCCATGAGTGTCTGAATTTTTTGTGTTTTTTTCTTTTCTTTTTTTTTTTTTTTGATGATCCAAACGGGTTGCTATTGTTAGGGAATAGAATTAGGAAGTTGTGTGTTGGGCAATATACTTCTTGGGTGATATATTAGAAATTGTCATGGCTTTGCTTCAAAACCTTATGTTGCATGGAGCACAGGTGAGGCAGGGCCAAGTGTTGATGGACTCGGGATCAAGCCATGGCTGGACACTTTCCCCTCCTAGTCTTTGACCCCCAGCTAGGCAAATGCACGCAAAGGTTAAATACCAAATCCATCGTGTGTCTGATTTTCAGAAAGGTCTTTCTGGCTAAAGGCAATGTCACTTTCCCTCTTGAGCACCCCGACCTTTGTGGAGGCCTGAGATGCAGAGAGGACCCATTCCTTGTTCCTGCAGCCCCAGACTCAGGACTAGCATGTCACTTCCACCCATGAGTGGGTTCCTTGCTCCTTCGATTAATGTTGCTGAGGATTGCATCATAGGGAGGTCTGTCCTTGGCTCCAGAACATCTGTTTTCCTTGGTTTTGTCGCATGCAAACTTCGAGCTTCTACTGCACTGGTCTGCAGTGCTGTACAATTCACCTACAGTCCCTTATCTCCACTTGTTTCCATTTGAGACAGTACCCTGAACTATTCAGTATATCTTTGCGCCAAACAGTTTGTCTAAAGTAAATTCCTTTTGGGACCAGTTCTGGGGACTTGAGCCCTCCATATGTTCTCTTTCTGCTTGCAGCTGCCCGCTGAGGGCAGCAGCCCTGCCCGCCTCAGGGATGCTGTGCTGATGGGACAGGCAGATGGCTGACATCTGCAGGCAGTCGGCGTGGGGGACAGCAAGAGGAGGGTGGTAGCAGTCCTGTCTGCTGTCCTGTGGATCAAGTAGCTGCACAGAGTAACAGAAACAGGATGCCATCCAGATATAAAAAGGAGACAGTAACCCCCAGGATCCGTTACCTGCCAGTTCTGAGACTGAAAAGGGTGAAGGAGGGATATACAACCCTGTGGATCTAATTGGTAGGAGTGTACATATCAAAAAGTGGTTAAAATCAGCATAAACATATTTTCCTTTTCAATTTCTTATATTGATGCCTGTTCCTTAATGTCGTGGTTTTGGCCGGATTGGCCAATCAGAATGACAGATGGCCCTTCCCCCCCTCTCTCCTCAGAGAGGAGAGGAAGAGATAAGGAGATTTACGAGTTTAGAAAAAGAACTAAACTACTTTAATGAAAATAATAATAAATAAGGAAATAAGAAATAATAAGAAAATTAAAAAAAAAAAAGTATACAATATATACAAAACCGTATCCAGCTCCCAGGATGACGATCGTGTCACCAGCAGACACAGGGAAAGTCCCAGACTGGAGTCAGCGACGGACAGGAGCTGAATTCCGGAACTAGATTCAGGAGTGCTCGGATCACGATCGAAGGCAGAGGAACAGACAGGGTCCTCCTCAGATGTCGGCCATTGAAGAAAACGCGAGCCAGAGCCCCCTTGCCCCTTTGATCCCTCAGCTTTTATACTGAGCGTGATGCAGATGGGATGGAATACCCTGTTGGTCAGTTTTGGGTCACCTGTCCTGTCCGCTCCTCCCTATAGGTGTGACCCCTCTACACTTCTCCGCTTCCAACCCTCTAACGGGACAAACAGAGAAGTTAGCTGACCTTGGTTGTTATAGCAATAAGTATAAGCAAGAGCCTCTGTGCATACCATTCCTTGGTATAGTCAGGTCTTATCGCTCTGAGAGTGAACAGTTTCTGAACAATATGCTGTTAATTTCAGACTTTAGTCACTTAGAAGAGGCCCAGCTAAAAAATAAAATTACAAATCAGAAAATTGGTTGTGTTTTACCTCAAACCAGGACACTTAAGCAATGAAAATTGTCATGTCCTACAATTTGCAGAAATGCATTACAAAAATTAAACTGCCTGTGGGAGAAACAGTCTGCCATTGATGTGTTTTTTTTCTTTGACTGTTAGCAACCACAGCTAATCAAAAATAAAAACTTCTCATGATAACCTCAGCAAAAGCATATGGAACATGTACCTCTGTACTTTGGACAAACACCCAACACATGCCTTGCTCGTTTCATCATTGTCATTCAGTGAATGTGATATGGAAAGTCAGCGGAAATTAGCTTTTCTGTCTTCTCGAGTAATTTCTGTCTTGGTAGCTGGGTTCTCTGCCTCTTCATCAAATAGTAAAACTCCTGAAGTAACCAGATAACTTGCTTCTTATCACATGTCAGAACATGGTGAGAGTTCCCACTGGGCCTACCAAACTCTAATTTAAAATTGAAAAGCTCTCTCTTGTTTACCCATAATTTACATTGTAGAGCGTGTGACAAAGCTAGAAAGTCCCAGAGGGTAATGCCGTCTCTCCTGTCAGTTTGGATACATGCTCACAGATCTTGTGAGTCTCTGTGATTTTAGTTACACTGCGTACCCCAAGGCAAATTAAAAAAAAAAAAGAAAAAAAAAAGGACAGAAAAAAGAAAAGGAAACAGAGAAATCTCATTGTGTCTGTGACTCTTAAGAACAACCATGTCTCTTGTACAGGATTTTTGACTTTCAGTGACACCTTGTAGACACATCAGATGTTGGATGAGCCCTCCTCTGACCAGAAAAGTCCCTTTAGGGGAAAATAAGTAATGCTAGGGGTGTTTGTATGTGTACCAGAACAAAGAATTAAAATGGTCTCTGTTGGCTCTCTTCTGTACTTTACCAGATTAACAACAATGGAACTAACTCATTAGAAAAATGACTATGTGGAGTTTCAGATATTCATTCCCCGCTTTTCCCCACATAATTTTATGATGAGTGAGACCAAACTGACAATAATGGAGACAGACGGGAAGAACTGTTATGGTGTGCTTAACAGCAGCAAAGCTTGTCTCCTACTGCTTCATCCATATGGTTCAGAGATGAAACGTAGGAATCACTTTTCTAACATAGTTGAGTATATTCTGTCTTTTTCCTCTGTGTTTAGGTGTCTAGCAAACCCTGCCAATCAGTTCCTGGTTAGAAAGTTTTGTCTTATGAGAACCCATCCACTCGGAAGATGGTTTTCATGCCATCAACAAGATTTTAAATAGCATTCAGGCATAGGAATATAAAGGATGCTGAGGTGAGAAGCTCATGGGGATTTCTATCAGAGAAGTGTATGTCTCAGGAGTTCTGCTCAAGACAGTAATTGGTCCTGCACCGTCTGCTATTTCCATTGCTGGTCTGCAGTCATACAGAAAATAATTGCTGATACAGTGTACCGATGCTGCACAACACTGGGGGAACGATTTTTAATGGTGAAGAAAGGAAGACTCATATGGAACAGTGTGAATCATTTAGCAAGATGTACCCCTGAAACTAAACATTTTTTAACACGCAAGAAATTAGAGATCCTGTATGCAACTTAGTGTTTCATGATTGCTTTTAATTTTCATGTGACTAACTTTTGCATTGAAAAGGTTGCTTCTTTCAACTAGAAATTCTTCATGAACTTGGTCCAATTTCTCCAAAGATTTATAGTCAAACAAATGTATTTGAGGGAACAGTGTTTCTACCATTCCTTTTTATCCCCTAGCTTAGGCACTCATTCACCACATGAGAGACCAGGGATCAAGCCTTTCTGCCTGAAGGGATCGGAACTCACATCTGCCACACACCTATAAAGTACTATCAGTCTGTTAGAGCTGCTGTGCTCAGTGTAAACTATTTAAAATTCATTGAACCATCATGTGAAGGAGTGAATTATTTCACTACCTAGCCTGATCCACTGGGCACTCTCCTAGGATGTAGGACATTTGCATTCCAGTCCCTACTCCAGTGAGTCTTTTAATATTAATATGAAACAGCATATGACCAACAAGACAGAGAAAGGACACCTCACTGTAGGATGATGGTATTTATACCATCATGGTATGTATTTAGGGAAGCTTCCTGAGATACATTGGCTCAAATCTGCTCAAGTAAAGCACAGAAATGAACACGAGCCTTTGGCCTTCCTGAGGATTTTTTTAACCCCTAGAAACTGGATAAAAGAAGATCAATGACTAAACTATAATTATTTCTAGGTCTTCATTTCATTGCTTGTCCTAAAGTGTCTGAAAATCAAATAGTCTGTTCATGTTCAGTGTAGTGCTTCAGTAAACTTGTCACTTTTTTCTGGTTTGGCAAAGACAAAACAAACCAAAATATAAAATTTCTTTGAACTAAATGAATTTTCATTTATTATTTAATTCAGCTGGTGAAGAGAAAATAACTACTCATAGATCTTTAATTGTATCCATTTTAGGGGTAAAGGATCCTTAGCACTGTATTCAATTGTCACCTAAAAACTTTATCAAGCCTTTAATGTGCACTTGCTGAAGTCTGAATAATTGCATTGGTGGTGACTGAAAGCTTATTATGTGATTTTAATTACTGAGAGGGCAATCAATCTCTGTTCCCTGCAGCTATTACTGTGCAAAGTTCTATTTAGTGCCCATTTCCCTCATTTTCTTTTTGGGTAAAACAAAATTGACTGGATTAGTTTTTTACTCAACTGGTAAAAATATATATATTTCATTTTAGGGTTTAATTCTAGTTGCCTTACATAAGCAAGAAGAGCACCTCAGAGCAGTGCATTTCCCAATATCAGTATAGGGAATAACATTTGGCAACAGCTCTGTATTTGCTTGTTCAAAGCTTTGTTTTGCGCAAGCAGGTTTGTTGGCTGGGTGGCTTGTTGCATAGCTGATTTTTGGAACTAAATAGTCTAATATCAAAAAGAAGTTGCTCAGTATGGCCTATCTGGGCAGGGAGAGACAGGGAGATAAAATAGTTTCCAGTTTTAGATTCTGGAGAGTTTATCCCCTGTACCATTTATTCTCCTGCAGCTGAGGATGTCAACAAGAAAAGAATGGGAAGGCTAGAAGTCCTCAAAAACTTCTCTGGCAAAGTGATATGTGCTGTCCAATTCTAAAGCAATTATATCTTGAAAAGTGAAAAAAGTCTTTGATTTTTCTTTCAGTCCTACTTCAATTCATTCTGCTATAAATCAGGCTTAAATGATAGCCCTTCATTATGCCCTTTTTGCCACTTATTCTGTCACACTCCTACTCTGCTACTCCTACCTCCACAAGTACCCAACTGAACTCAAGTGTGACTACTCTTGCTTAAATTCCAAACTTTTGTAATCCTCAACTAAATCAGGATCAAAGGGTCATACAACTCCCTTTGCAGTATTATCTCACTGTCTTGGAATAACACATCCAAACCTTTTGTCTAAGCTGATTTCTGGTAGGTATTTGACATGTTCATTTTTCTTAAGATCATGTAGCATTTGGACCTGGCAACCAATTAATTTAATCTGAGCGAGTTTCACTGTTCCGGCTGTAGTTAATGAGGGAGAGTAGCAGTTAAAAAGAAAGTCTTTTTGCTTGGGCACTTTCTCTCGGCTCTGATTATAAAGAGGATCTAGGTGATTTGCTTAGACCTTTAAATAACTAATGCTAGTGGAGCTGAATTCCGTATGGCATTTAAATGAATTAAGCCTATCTCTAATCAGTATTAGGGTTTGGAAGCCATTGCTTTTTTCCAGGCTTTGTGATCTGGACATTTTTATATTTCTGTATGTTCATGAAAATATTTCACTAGTACCTGGCATGGCTGCATCTAAGTTAATGATATGCTGCACAAAACATTTGATTATATGGAGAATAATGATTTAAACAATTCCAAATGCCAAAATTTATTCTTTATATCCAGTGGATTACTTCTGCAGTAATGAATGAATAAATGATAGAATGAACACAAAGATGTTTAACTTTTCTATACTGGGAAATCCCTATTGCTAATTTTATGTCATGCACCTAGGTCAGTTCTTTAGAAAATAAACCAATAAAATCTGTTGAAAGATAAAAATAGATCAAAGATCACTTTGGCTTAGGAGTCTTGGTGACATATAATCATCTTAGCTTCATCTCACTGTAGAGAATACTTTGATAAGCAGGACACTGCAAAAACCTATTAGAAGTTTTGCAGAGCTTTGAAGTATTACGGAAGTCAGTCCTGGCATGAACCACAATCACTAAGATTCATTTCTTGTCAGTACTATTTTCCCTTTTCAAGGAATGACTACTTAAAAACCTTCCCACAGCAAAAGTTGCTGTTACTGAGGTTCATTTCTTGTGAGCAGCAGAACAGAAAAAAATGGTAAAGAATTGAGATAAATGTGCAGAAAACTACTCTGCAGATGCTGGTCTTTCTGTATTAATGGACAATTTCTTTGAGGATATTATATATACTGTGCTGGTATATAGTTTTTCGTTTGTACTTTTACTGGCTGTGACTTCACACTTCTTCCAGTTTCATCTCACTGGCTCTTCGTTCTCAACTCTTCCAACTGAGCTTATTTGAGAGCAAGAGAGGAAGAAAAAGAAAAGACAGCTCAGGAAGAAACCAGGCTGCAAGAAAGTGCAGGAACATAATCTGAAAATATGATTCAAACTGTCACCATGATTAATATTTTTGGCCTTCCTCTCATCTTCTACTCATCAAGACTTCTTTTGCCTGTGGTCTTGGAACCAGCAATATCACTTACTCTTGATTCTACTTTACCTCCAGGTCTTTTACCCTTTTGCTCCATCCTTCCGAAGTTCTGCCTTGCTCTCTTTTACTCTTATACTCTCCACCTTTCCATTTTCATCACCTAAAGGCCCTCTTGGTGAGTTTGTTTTTCAGCATCATTCACCTGAGAGAGAAAGGTGGCATGGGTTAGCCACTTGCTATCACCAAAGACTCTCTGCTCAGCCTGGTGATCCTTTCCTTGCTTATGCACAAAAGCCACACCACCCTCCCCAGGCCCCATTTCTGCAGAAAGCTGATCCTGAAGGTTTCCCCCTAGCCTGAGTAAATGTACTCTCGCCAACCAAAATACACTCAAGACTTAACACAAAGCTGAACAGAGGTTTTGGGGGTTTAAATCTAATTTCCCTGATTTTTATCTAGTTACTCTAGTTCTACTTTGGTAAATGAGGAAGATGATAGAGAAAAAAAGATTCTGATCAAGTCTAAGTGATTTGCAGATGTGATCTACAGAAACAACCCAAATTGGGTTTCAGAAAAACAAAAGCAAAGTTCAAGCTGGCTCTGAGAACAGCACAAGAAGACAGAATAGCTTGACTGAAGGAATTTTTCCTAATGCAAATGTTTAATTTTGGTCTGTTGTAACATTTATATTAGAATGATATATCAGAGCTTGGACATCAAGGAATCACAGCTGATTGTTGCATTCCAAATACGAGAGTGGAGAAAAGCCATCTAAAGGATTTACTTTTTTAATTTATTACTTTTCATTGTCTTAAGTTATTTCAACATTTAAAGCATGAAACTCACCAATTTGCCAGTCTGTTCTCCCTTTTAAAATCCATCAGTTGTTGTACCCTGATATAATTTCTGATCAAGCATGCTGCAACACAGATAAAAATGTGGATGATCACAAAATTTCATCTACTTGCATCCATAATTAGCAGGTTAGGAGTTAATCTCCTAAAGCAATTCAACCTATAGCTAGATATAAACATTCATCAGAATTCAGTATTATTACCAATCACTATAATATTTACAAGGAAAAAAAATTGGAACAACGTATGCGAAGGACAGAAATGATGATAAAAATAAACTTATCTTGGTGTTATGTGCTTCATAGAATCAATTTTTTTTTGTCTCTAAGGGATTTTCTCTTGACAAATCTGAAGTCTAACAAGTGCTAAGGTTACGTTCTACAGCTGAATCAGCTGTGGCACCAATTCATCACAACTGCGCACATCTGGAAGACTGTTATACAGTTTATATAGCTTATGTGCTTGCTAAGGTAGCTGAAAAACAAGTTTTTACTTGAAGGGATTATCTACAGATGTTCCCTCTGATACAAAAAATGTATGTGCTTCCCAGGAGCTATCTCATTACTTAAACAGGGCTGTATCGAAAGCTGTGCATTGAAATCTGAGTGCTCAGCACTAGACAGTCAGGTTATTCTGTCTGGAAAAAATGCTACCAACTGTGCTGAATAAGGCTGCAACTGAATACTAGCTAACAGAAGAAAGCAGGAATTGCTTTTTCCTCTTTTGTTGTTTGGGTTTTTTTTTTTTGTTTTGCTAGAAGTCCAGCCAAAATAAGTTTCTTAGATCTCCCTGTATTAAAGAGCTTTCCTTGACACTAGAACAACAAATAACTAGAGCAGTTCCATAATGTACTATTTTCCTTGTGTTTCAGGAAGATATTCTGTCCTGAGAAATCATGACACAGTTCATACAACACATCCATCTCTCTCTCCATAATTCTGTGGCTCAGTTGATACAGCACACATAGCACCAGCTGCCATAGTCTGACAGGGCTGAAGCCAGCAGAAGATGACCCTGTTGCCTGCAGTGCCATTTTAATCTTAGATCTCTATCTTAGTCAGGAAGAGAAATTTAGGGGTAGGTTCCCATTTGAATAGTTGGTGTCTCAACTTTCAATGGGCCTTCATCTTGGCATGGATGAGGGGAAGCAGAGGACCTGTTTTCCAACCCTCCTCAAATAACTGTTGAAATTCTTGCCCAGTTAATGGAGAAAAAGTTTAGCTGCAGAAGGTCCGGTTTGTTTTATAAATGTAGTGCTTAGGGACATGGTTTAGTGGTGGACTCGGCAGTGTTAGGTTTATGGTTGAACTCAATGATACTAAAGGTCTTTTCCAACCTAAATAATTCTATGATTCTATGATTCTACGAAAAGGGTCTCTCTTTCCAGTGAGTTACATGGCTGAAAAGGACAAGTCCTTTTGCTTAGATTTGCAAACTGCTACTCTCACTGAGAGTACAAGTGACTCAAATGGAAATGTTAGATAGCTTCATCCACCCAGCATCCCATTTGAAGGGCTCTCTTACAAAGGTAACTGGAAAAGAGCAAAGGGGATGATGGTAGGTCTTGAAAGACACATTGCTTGAAATCTCACCAGAGTCTCTTTAGTCAGTTTGAGGAGAACTGTGTCCACATGTCTCCAGTTCCACATGGGTACCTTCACCTTAAAGGCATGGGATACGCAGGGTAAAAGCAATCTTTTCCTGCATCCCTGAAGAGGCATCAGTAGGCAGGAAGGATCACGCACCATGATAGCAAGGAGTCAGAAGAGGGAACAAAGCCAGACTCCTTCCCAAGAGAAGTCTACATGATCCCAGGAACCTTCATAACTTTTTTTTAGAATAAATAAATAAATAAAAAGTTGGAATGATCTTGGGAAAGGGGAGGAAAATCCTCCTTTCGTCTTCCCTGCCTCTTCCCAATTAGGTATTGAATTGACATTGATTTACCTATTAGCTGACCTCCCTCTTGCCTGACGTTGCCACGCTTTTAGGCATACATCAAAAGATGAGAAAAAGAGGTTAGGTATAGGAGATACAAACTTCAGCCTGTAAACCTGCCTGGCAGAAATGGTTCTGAGAGAAACTGCAGGAAAGTTGAAGAGCACCTGTGGTCCTTCAGGGCTAGGACAGAGGAAAGAAGTTGCTAATGGTTTGCTCCACATTAGTGCTGGTACCTCTGGCCAAAATAGATCTGAAGGTGGTCTCTTCTCTTTTGGCAGGTTCCCCATCTTTTCACTTTGAGTATGCAGCTGCACGCATTTTGGTCCTAAATGGATACCCATGTTTTGATTCCTTTGCATTTTCCGTTCTAGGGTTCTTGACATTTGAGGCCAACATGTTTATGGCTGTTTTAACTCCTGGCAGCAAAATTTGCTCTGACACTTAAAATCTTTTAGAACTTAGAGAGCAGGAAATGATAGCACTTCACACTTTCTGGCTCAACTACCATTCATGAACAGTTAAAGTAATAATCTTTTAGATTGTGCAAGCATTTAGTGCCCACAATACAGAAGTGAAAACTGTTACCATTACTATGGTATTGAGTTTTCTCTCTCATTTGGGTAGCTGATATTTTCATCCACTCAGTCTTCCTGTTCAGATAAATAATAATCCTGGTATCTACTACAGCTATTCACCACTACAGTGTTAAGGGAGACCTGCAGGCAGATGAAAACTAGAGAAAAAATGTCTTTGTGGGATGAAAAGAAAAAAAAAAAAAAAAGACCAAATGGCCTTAAAGAGAACTAAGAAGTATGTATCAAACAGGAAGCTTTTGAGCTGCTTTTATTCAGCATGACAGAGAATTGTAAATTCCAGCTGACCTTGAATTACAGACCTTGGTTCTGCTGTCACACAAGAAGATGCAACAGGTAGTCTTATAGCAGTAGGGTTAAAAAGGTTGATTCAGTCACTTGTGCCTGAATGATGTCTGATGCATTATCTATAGGCCTAAAATTGTCTACTACTGCACGTTTCTCCCCATACCACTTTGCTTTCCCCTTAGAGTGCAGTTATTTGGAGGTGGGGAGAGTGGGGAGGGGAAGGGGATGGGAAATTATACAGATAGGCTGGCAGCTGAAAAGAAGTTAACTTGATGGTTAAGATAATGAATCACAATGGTATTGTGGCGACATGACCGTTTGTTTCCTAACAGAACCCCACGTGATATGTAAGTAGTAAAGTGAAGCCAACAAAAGAAATTGCACCGAATGTTAATATTCCAGTCTGAAGACAGCAAAGGCACATGCAAATGCACATCAGCTGCAGGCTAAATGACACAGAAAATCAAGTGACTAGGATGTTTCAAGAGCTTCACAGTTTGAACGCTCATACAAACTTTCCCATACTCTTCTGTCCCATGCACATTCAGCTCTTGGACGTTGTGAAAAAGTGCCGATTAGGTGAAGTTTGGGGTTTTTTTCCTGAGAAGGCTTTGAGGTCTGTTTTTCCTTCCATCTTCATATGGCAGAAATACTGGTCATTCCTACCCTGGCAAACCAAATCCAGAAGAGTGCTGTCACCCTCTGTTGCTTCTTTAATATGATGTTGAAGGGTCCTCATAAAGGTTTCTTCTGCCACTTAGATTATAGCTTTGCTACTATACCCCAAATGCAGTGGTTATGTTGTTGTTGACTCATAAAAAACAACTGTCCTCTAACATCATGCTTATTTGTATTATCTTCCAATCAGCAACTGTCTTAATACACCTGCAGGGTTTTTAACCACACCATTTTATTAATATTACGCAGTAAGTATTCTTGATAGATCTGGGTGACTTTTCTTCACTGAATAATATTGAGCAGAAGAGATATTTGAGTTACTAAGCGGCTTGTAGCTATTGGATTCTAGAAGATGCACTTTCAATTCCTTTCAGGTAGAGAAAAGAGTTGAATTTCACCTTACTCATTGGAAGCAAGTGCTGAGTAGCTGATTAAATCAGTAGCTGAGTAAAACACTAATGTGCCCTCAGTAATGATAAATCCAGCTTTGTCTCTATTGTCTGTGTGAGAAGTGCTTGGAAACAAAACATGGGGGGCTGGTGGCACTTGACTGAATAGAGTATTTCAACCAACGTGAATTAGTGGATTACTGTAATTTCTTACTATTTTGGCAAGGAAAAAACAAGAATCTCTTATTTCCATTCAATTAGAATTGAAGTCTTCACTTTCTCTTCTCCATTTAAAAGCAAAAAAAAATTACATAGTATTATTGAATGGGCCTATAGCTTTAATACAATAGGATTTTTAAAAAAATTACGGAGTGATGAGAAACACTGGTCAGGCATAGGGCCAGTGGAGTCCAGTACAAGCACATTTGGGGGAATGTAGTCTGCGAGGACTTGAGGAAGCCACATGTGGCATAAGACTGAGGTGAGGTGGTGTAGGATTGTGTGAATTCCTCACATAGGAATGCCAGAAACAACATGGGATCTGAAGAAGGAACAGTTACCAAATGCAGTACAGATGTAAGGAAGGACTGAGACTAACAGATAAGTGTTTTCAGAGGACTGATGACTTCATTACAGATGCTAATTTGTGTTAGAATAACTGGGTCACCCATTTCAGTATTTTCAATGTGTGTGAAGAAATACTCTTATAACATAATCTGATAACACTGACAAATGACTGCTTTCCTCATGTTATGCATTGCTATTTGTTTACTAAACACAAAAGGAACCTTCTTTAATTTTTTAAAAGATATACCATTTAAATAATTTATTTTATCACCCATTCCAAACTATAAGAACCTCTTCTGAAGCAGCACTGTTTAATCAGGTACCCCATATGCCATAGCATCCTATTGACTCTCATGGTACTGCCATGTGAAATTTTTAGAAAGATCAATTCCTCTGCTGAGATATTGGTATGAGACAGATGATCACACAGATGACCAGAGCTGGAAAATAATTCTCAGTTCATCTTTACCCTCTGAATGCAATTCCTCTTCCAAAGCCTCTTTTGATTTCCTTTCATTCTTCAGCTTTACCTGACACTTGAGCAGTATGATTATGTATGTCAATGTACATATTTAAAGCTCAGCAAAGACATGGGACCCTCTCCTCCAGCTGAAGTGGGCATTGGATCAGGATTCACATGGGTCAGCATAAAATCACCAAGGGGTCCTTTACTTATATGCAGCCTGCTACTTCATCTTCTGCCAACAGAAGTGAAGAATAGCACTTATGGGGTAAAGCTCTCCCAGCAAAGGAGATTAAATACTTCTGTTTATTGCTAATGAGGAGGGTACATCTAATCCATCATAAATACCATGGAGCAAACATCCTTACAACACTCTTAGTTGGCAATCTTTCCCCTCTATTTCAAAGGTTTCTTGAGTGTCCCTATACCAAAGCACAGCTGGAAAACCACTGAAGTTCTTAATGCTGCTGAAAAGGCTCTGGAGCTGACTGGTGGGCTGCCCACAGCATCTGTGCATAAAACAGGCCATCCTGACAGCTGCGGGAACTGCATCTGATAAGCCATAAGTATTTCTATTCTTTCTTGGTTTCAAGTTGTTCCTTATTCTCCAGACAGTTGCAGGCTTTTGCTTCTGGGAGTGCATATTGCTCCCTGTCAACTATAAAATTGCTCTCAACTGCTGCCCTGAAAGAATGGGCAGTCTAAACATCTAAAAGGGAAGTAAAGTGCCCAGACAGAAATCACCCAGAGGGCTGGTGACAGGATCAGGTTGTCCCAACCCTACATCACTGCCCGATACATTACAGTATTCTGCCTTTCCTCATTAGTGCTCCCAAATCCTCATGCCTTTAAAGGGAAATGCCATTCATCTAACAAATTACCAAAGTGCAGGCTGCACGGTCCTTAGTGTCTTTACATACACTTCCCTCTAGTGTTAAAAGGGAGCAACTCAAGACGCTTCCTGGAGCAATTAACTTGCCTTTGATTGTTACACTGAGTGAGAACCTCAAATTTCTCTCTGCAGCGAAATAACAGCAAAATAAATAGTGCCTTAAGTATCACAGAAAAAAAAAAAAAGATAAAAAGAAAAAAAAAAGTAAGATCCTTTCATTTACTGTCTTTCCAGAGGTATTGCAAGTCATGAGAAGAATCACAAAGTCAAGGTAAAAGATTCAGAGCCATAACATATTCATTAAATTCTGTCAGGCATTTGTGCACTACAGCTGTGCGTTAGTGCTGGACCTGACTTTCAATCATCACCTAAGACAGCACTGCTGATATTAGGAGTATTCCTAACGTAGAATAACTTTGTGTCTGAAGATCAAGAAAGGACGTACTGACAAGTGATGCCCTTCAGCACAATAACCTTGGCAAGCCAAATTTAGAGGACACATTTTGCAAGTCTCTTATTCTAGCCGTGGTCAAAGAGGTCACTGAGTTTGTTAAACCGTATGCTGGCTTAAAATTTGAAATACTGTAGGATAGCCATGTGAACCTATAAATATGAAGTGAAAAATTCTTGCTAACCAAAGACTGAACTTTTAAAGAAATTTGAATACTGTGAATAGAGCACTTAAGCTAAAAGAGCACCTATCTGAAAACAATCAAATCTTTTGGTGGGTTAGGAAAATTCATTCAACAACAAGACCAAAACTTTCTTGATATAAAAAAAAATTATTTGTATCAAAACCAGTGGATGTATGGTTTGGCTGGTCACCTCCTGAAGCCATTTCTACTTGGGAAACATATCTTAATTGGCTAACATGACAAAAGTATCACCTTAGCTACTCTAAACACTACCCTTATACAGATTGTTCTATCTTTTGTATGTGTCAATAAAAAACATGTTCTAGTTAAACCCTTTAAAAAGTGTCGGTGGATGCATTTTAAGCAATATGAAGGATCATGAAATTCACCATGGTAAGGTCAATATGAAGTTTCCAGTATTCTCCTGCTTCTTTCTTACTAATCTTTTCAGCTCCTATTCGGATTCCGTACTGTCTTGCAACCCTGCAGACAAACGTGCTGATGCAAATGAATGCAAACTATTATGATTCTGATTAGCTAGTGCTTGCTCCACCTACCTCATATAGCTGTAAATGTCCAAAGAAGACCAAAAGCACAAGAGATTTAGCGTCACTATTCCCAGGGCTGTGTTAGGATATATTCAGGAACCTGAACGCAACAGCTGAGTAACACAGTCACAGAAAAAGTCTTCTGGGATTCATTTAATTAATAAGGCTGTAGCCCTGCCATTCTCCCTGCATGGATGTGCTTGTTGCAGCTTTAAGACTTCGGGAAGTCACATACATACCATTTATTTTGTTCACAGTTCAAAACAGGCAATGAAACGTACAGGATCAGGTCCTAAGTTTAGATGATTTACCTCATGTGAAAAGCTGAAATAGATAACTAAATCTGAATCCTATGAAGAAGGTTTGGGCAACGTTTCTTGGAGTGATAATTTGTTGAAAAAAAAAATAAATTCAGAGAAACTGAAACTACTAGGATTGAACTAACAAATAGTGATAGCCATAAAAATGAGGGTAAGGAGTTGAAATATTTCTTTTCAAGAATTTCTGAGTTAAACATGTTACCGTCAACGTGTGTCATGGTTTGATTTCTTATTTAAAATAAAAATATCAAACCAAAACAAACTATAAACTGAAATCTTCTTGTCTTTCTGTCACTTTTCTGGGTTTTTCTTTTGACCACAACGCCAAAGTGCAATCTAGGGCTGTATCCACGCAACTCCTCCGGTTTATAACTTTATTACTCTTATGCAGCCCTCTAGACTTCTCAGTAATTGGTACCCCCAAACAGAAAAGTCTTCAGTTTTTGTTTGTGTGAAGTATAAAAAACAAAATTTTCTTGAATTTTGTGATTACAGAAAGAATTTTAGAGAAAGAAGACGGAGCTAGAAAGACTCATAAGATATATTTATATTTTTATATGCGTATTTATACATGAAAGTGGAAAGGAACTAGTTGGCTAAGGGATACGGTGGTATCAGATGGAGGAAAATGAGGATGTTCCCCTCTGAGTCGCTTCTACGAATGCTGTCTAAAAATACTGCTATCATTTCATAGTTTTCTCTCCTTATGCAAATTGTGTGGCGTTTTACTCCTTGAGTAATTATCTTCAGAGAGGTATCACTTAGAGCAAAACACTCAGCAACATGACCCAAAGCAAAACTCAGCGACCCGCTGTGCATACGCAGTAAGAGTCTGCCAAGAAGACTCCCATTGGTAATTGTCCTGCGGAGCTGAAGCCTCTAATTTAAAGAATTTTAAGAGTTAAGCAAAAACATTTTGGGTGGGATTCATCCATCCTAACTGAAGTCCTTTAGCAGTTACATGTCCGAGCCTTGCTAATCACCCTTGGCTCTGTGTAGTCAACAGAGTGAAAGAGCTTCCAGCAGATGATTCATGTGTTCTGTCTTCCTTATGAAGGCTAGATAAAATGACCTTCTGGAGGTTAATATTTCTCTCCGCTGAATGTAAAAGGACCCAAGGGTAACAAACTCAGATATACAAGCCTAACTGTTAGATGACTAGTTTAGGACAGATGAATCCTCCTGTTAGCTCAGCAGTGACAGTGGTTGTTCTGGCCAGACAAGAGACTACTCAGATAGCATCTCTGACAAGGTGTTTTTTGATGGCTAGGGTTCTGGAGAAAACTTGTTGTTTTTTATAAGTGGGTTTTGGAGGAAGGGTCTAGACTGTTGTTTTTTTAACAATCTAAAAAAACAGTTCAAATAAAAACAAAGATAACAATGATCTTTCCACAATACTCTGCTTGTGATGTGAGCTGGAAAGCTTATAAAACATATTTTCCTTTCTGTACCTCCAAATTGAGGTGCAGAGAGCATTGCCCTGTTAATACAATTACTGTTCAGATTCATTGCAGATTATCTTTTCCAGTTAACCATAAAAGTTTTGGCCTTCACTGCAACGACCTGAGTTTTATGTGATGTACTCTGAATTTATAATTGGTGAACTGCTGCACATAATTGGGATCATCAAAACTCCAAAATATGTTTGATGCATCAGAGAAAAGCTGATTTTTTTAATCTTTTTATTTTTTTTTTTAAATTCAGGAGAGGTTCAGAGAAGCTAGATGTCAGTCTGTTTTTGTCAAACTTGTTCAGATCACGTCTGCAGCTGCATTTTGCTTAAGACATCAGTATGCTAAAAGTAAGGGATGCTTCTGGGTAACAGGGTATAAAAGTAGGTCAATATACAATGACATCCTCTCAGTGACAGTTTTATGACTTAAAGCAATAGAGCATCAGAGGCTACTTGTGTTTTGAATTCTAATATTGAATTTTCAGGTAAAGATATGAGATTAATATATGATCCTTCAGCATTCAGAAGTAATACATTATCTTCATTTAAATCTGTCAATGTAAGTTTCAATTCTAGGTAATATCTTTCCTAACAGTTCAAAGTTAGCAGAATCACTGAATTGTTTTATTCCTTCTTTCCTCTTAAGGGAAGTTCTCGCACCTTTGCATTGTACTGAATGGTGCTATCTCTACAACAACACATTTGAAAATGAGAAGTTTAACTCTGCAATAACTGTCAGAGGTACAATTGTTGGGCAATTAATGAGTAAAATCATACTCATTAACTCACATGGGTGTTGGAAAAGTAAACATAATGTATCCAATTGTTGAATCTATTCCTAAAGCCTGCAATAGCTTCAGTAAATACAAATGATTAAATCTGGGGCCAATGGAGAACCAAACGGTTAAATTACTTGCTTATTAAAGAATGCTGAGTTTTATTTCACCTTTTATTTTCTATTATTTGCTAAAAATTTGCAATCCCATTTCTTCTCAGCACTTATGGTTTATTTGGAAGCATTACTAAGGGACTAGATTTTGAATTTGTTGACTGAAGTTATTCATTTTAATTATATATTATGCTACCCATGCATGTTGGTATTGTTCTTGTTTTCTGCCTGTGGCCAAACTTTTTTTCATGTTGAATAATGAATAACAGGCACAAGTCCAAGATTTTAATCACTAGCAGAAAAAATCACACTGAAGTGTTTGAGGGATTCATAGACATTTGCATACAATAGACTCTACTCACAGTGACATTTATGCACAATGGACCCCATGGCCTCATGAAAAGCCACAAACTTAGGGCAGCACCAGGTAGCTGCAGTCTCAGCTACTTCTTAGGGAAAACACGTTTCTTGACATTTCTAGGAAGTATTTCTCTGCTTGGCCACTTCACCTACATTTTAGATATTTTCAGATCAGTGAATACTATGAATGAAAATATCAGTAGTAGAATACCATTCTTGTTCCTTCAAGACTCTCATTAGTAAGAGGTTTTCTTGCATGGTAGGAGAAAACTAAGACCTCAAGAAAGAGCTGTTGTCATTTCCATGGTTATTTTTTACGTTGCAACTGGGTCATGCAACTAGCATGGTCTGTTTTCATTCATTATCTGTGGTACAGTAAGTACTCAAGGCTTGAAATAGAGCGTAATCCCACTGTGCTAGGCATAGCACAGACACAGAAGACAATGGTTTCACTGTAGAGCTTACAATATAAAGAGGAATGTAATTGTAAAAAAACCTCACCAAAGTACGATACGGTCAGGCTTGCCAAAACGAAGTAACAAAGGCTCTTAGGAGCTCAGGCAGCATAAAGTCACAGAGACGTCAACTTTTGAGCTCTTCTGTGATCTATTGAACATCACTAGTTTTGATTTTGATTTCCTACCTTAGAAAAAAATGGCAATAGTCAGAAATTCCCCCCTTAACAACCTTAAAACTTGAATGACTACAAACTTTACTTTTGGAAAGAAAAAAAAAGAGAAAAAAACCCTGAAACTAAACAGGGATTAGCCATACTGCAGTACATAATGTGGTCCTTTTCAAAAAAAGAAAGGTACATCTGCTATGGTCTCAGCCGGACCACCCTGTCCAGTGTGGGCTGCACCGTTCCTGGGCACCACAGACAACTTAGAGAGAGCCCAGTGATGAGCAGTCAGAGTGAAAAAAATGTACAGAAAACATTTTTCGTAAAAGCTGTTTGTTGAAATTGACACTGATAATCATTTGTACTGTCAAGACATGAGAAACTCCTTTGAATTACACGCCGGCTAACATACCATTACCTCATATAATGACCTCCCCAAACTGAGAAAGCAAAACAACAAAATGAATGCACAGAAAAGTGAGGAAGGCAGGAAGGCAGGAAGGCAGCAAGCTGTTTCTTTTCAAAGGAGAAGAAATAGGCAAAACATTCTGTTGTGAAATCCTAGTGGCTCAGCTTGCCTGCCCGAGGAACGCAGGAACAGGCTCTGGAGACAAGAAGCCAGAATAAACCTTCATTAAAAATGCATTGAACTGTGATACCACAAGATGTGAAAGTGGAAAAAGATTAAAAAGCAAAGGCTGAGAGAAAAGGTTTTCTTGCATGCTGCCCATTGATGGGAACATACTCCAGTAAACTGAAAGTCTGTGAACTCCAAATGTATTTTTCCTGTAGAAATTTATACGTCTTATGCTGAATCAGGCACCAATAACTGATCAACAATATAAATGCATCAAATAAAGTAATTAGGTTGTTAGCAAAGCCGAGTTTCTTTTGAAAATGGAAGAAGGGGGTCCATACAAGCAGAGTCTGAACAGTCTAGCATTTGGGCAATATCACCTGAGGCTGGAAGACTTCTTGCCTGAAGTTTTTGCTGAGGATGCTCTTGGGTGAAGGATTACAGAAAACAACGCACGAAAGAAACTTAGGCGGTCACTTAATTTTCCCTCTGTCGTGCCCAAAAGCAAGGTCCACAGTATCTCATGCCTCAGAGAGATTGGTTTAATCTGTTCTTTAAAACCCTCAACAGTGGTTTCACAGCCTCCTTATACAGTCTACTGAGTTTTTAACTCTCCTGCCTGTTAGAAGATTTTGCTCAGTATCTATCACAAATTTTGTTTGCTCCAGTTTAAGCTTCTCAGACCTTGTCCTATCTCCAGTGTGCATGAGAAGTTTATTTGCTTCCTCTTTGCAAAAAACTTTAAATATTTTCAGACTAAATGTTTCTCGAGTTAGTCCCTTCTCCATATTAAACGAACCTATCATCTCCTTCGTTCTATGCCCACAAATTTTGTTTTCCTGATTTTTTTTCATGATTTCCTCTGAAATTTGATCTAGCTTTTCCATTTTTGTCTTCACCTGCAATACCTTACATGGACACAATACTTCAGTTGAGGTGTTATTTACTCCTGATGTTACATAATGAAAGAAATATTAAATATTCCTACACATATCTAATATTTTCCACTTTTCCCCGTTGAACAACCTCCTACTGTTTAAGAATATTTTTCAAATTTGTTGAGGTAATTTTGAATTCTAGACCTCTCCTCCAGTGTGCCTGTGGTCCCTCCCAGCCTGAAGTTTTCTGCAGATTTAATAGCAAACTCTCAGTTTCTATATCCAAGACTTTAATGAAAATATTGAGTGGACTCAGGACAGAGCTCCATGGAACTCTACTCAATATGAAATCTCTCCAGTCTGACAGTTAATTATTGATAGCTGCTCTCTGATGACCTAAATCAGAAAAATCATCAGGGTCTGACCTGTTTAGGAAGGATTATTGAGCAGACACTGTGAAGAAAATACTAGCCCAAAATCTTAGAGACATGGGAAGAAAGTTTTAACAAGGAACACGAGTTGTTATTTATATTGTTCTGTAATTCTCAATTTACATGTCTAAGGTGTCTTATTTGCATTACAGTTAAAAAATAGCACTCTGAAATACAGTGTCTGAAATGCCATTAAACCATCTTATTTTTTAGGCATTTGTACACTGTATAGATGATAGCCACACTTTTTTGACTAATGACTCTTTCTATAGTAGGTGCAGCTCTGCTTGGAACAATGGCCAATGGCTCTCCTGTTACTGTCCTCTCTATCAGACTTATCTCCTGTGCCACAGGGTGCAACTCTCAGAGGTCATTTAGAAGATTGCAACAAGATTATGCACTAGAAACTGCACTTTTGGGAGAGAATGATCTCTATGTAACCACAGTCCTTACCTGGTTCTCTAACTCAAAAGGGAATCCCTCTGCCTTGGTATAGTTCAACAAACTGGAGGACACAAAAGGGATGGACACACAAAAAATGGAAGGACACAAAAATGGTGGACACAAAAAGGCCGGACTGAAAGTCATTCAGCATCAGTAGAGAACACTCAGCCCCAGAAGGCAGTACTTTCCGTAAGTCCCAAAGTTGAGTGCTGTGAGGTATCCCTGTCCTCCCCAGTCTATCAGCCCACTCAGAGTGTCAGAACTTTGAACTTCAAAACTTTTATCAAAGTGCACAGAAAAGGCCCACAGGGAAACGCAACTCTATTTTTTTGAGCATGTATTATTCTTCTGGGAGGTTTTTGTTCCCCCCAGGAGAGAGTATGGCTGAACAAAATTGATCGGGATTCAGGCTAATCAAATTCCAAGTCCTACTCAACTGTTGTTTCTCCTTTTCCTTCACATGGCTTCCTTTGCTGCAACATCCGACAAACAGATATCCTTTCTACCCATCTGACACTACTCCTCTAAGATAAGACAGTACTGTTGTTCCCCCTAACAGATGGGAACTGAGATAACTATCTGAAATGGGCTTAGGTGTCGCAATGCTGAAAGCTGCAAGGCTCTTGCAAGGTGCCTGGATCCCAGACAGGAATTTGCTGCTCAGAAATGGTTGAGCAGTGTGTGGGGAAAGTCCAGCATCTCCAAATAGGCTTGACAAGACCCATTATACTGAAAAATGTATCTTAGGGGCTGCCTCAGATAGCCATTACGAAATGCTAAAGAGAAAAGTTTATCCAAACTCCAACTCTGTCCAACTTACTTTCTCCAGGCTCAGGGCGAGGACTCAAAGTTCCTCCAAACTAAAGTATCTGTGTCAGAACAGCATTTTGGATCTGGAGCTCTTTCAAGAGATGATCTCGTCCTGCAGATAAAAAACAGGGAGACATGGATTTGATGCCCTCTTCAACCAAGAGACCCCAGTGGGTTGGGATGAGCATCTGCCAGAGCAGGACTTGGGAAATTTGGTAACTGAAATCTGCCCTTCTGAGGGTTTACCTAAACGTTTTGTGGCTCACATTCTTAAACTAATATTGAGGATTAAAGGAGATTATATTAGTGTCAGTGACACTGATGTAACTTGGTGTTTCTGGGTGTATGTGATGAGCCCAATGACACACAGCCCACCCCAGAAAGGCTTGAAGTGAGTGTTGTAAGACCAGCAACAGTCCCCCGTCCTGACTCTTTCTCTTTCTGAGAACGTTGTAAGACCTGTCACACACACAGTGTGCCTCGCAAGTCAGTAGTGTAGCCCCAAGGGACTGCCTAAAGCCAGGCAGGGTCCCGGTCTGTACAACACCAAGCTTTCCTCCCGAGATGGAGACAATGGAGGAATTTCACAGGTCTTGTTTCTGTTCTAACAATCTAATATACAGTTGCTTTCTGTTAATGGGGTTGGTTTGCTTCCAGGTGCTTTCCAGTATAAGACTTATCGACTAAATAACAAAATGTACATACATGAAACATAATGGTGAGTAATATCAGTACAGTTCATGCAGCACCAATTAATGTGAACACAGCCTCCACAAGGCATGGTTTAATGTTGGATGCAGATAGGCACACCTCTGGAAGCTCATATCGGTGATTTATCTCCAGGTAATTCCCCTCCTTAATTACCAATATAAAGTATCGTAAGACATACATGTCCAAATAGATTCCTGGTGGCTAGATGAAGGTTAAAACTCCTGTTGGCTAATTGCCTCAATTTAATACTGTTAGCAGATGCATTTATAGTTTTAAAACCCTTTTTATGATGTCTAAGTAATTGCATCAATTTGGCAACCATCTACTTAATTTTAAACAGCTTTAACAGAATGCCTACAGTTGAAAACAATTCTTGTCAATGCTACATAAATTGGCTCATTTTAACTGCTTTTTTTTTGTGAAAGGGGGCAATTTGAACAATTACTCTGCATTGAAAACAGCTTTTGTCACTGCTAAATTGAGTCACTTGAACGGTTATTTACATGTGCTATAAAATTATATTTACTGTCAAAGGACTTTTCTCGCAATTGAATTTTCATTGTAACTCTTAGATTTTGTTTAGAGTGAAATGGTTAATTTATTGCCTTTTATTATGCACTCCTGTTGGCAACAAAGTGATTAGAAACAGACTTTTTTTAATAAAATGAATCTCCACCCAGTACTACTCAGGTAAAAATCATTACCATTATTCACTTCCAGTAGTAAAAGGACATTTTTTTGAAAGGTGGGTGAGTCAATGATTGAGTTTTCATCATCTGCTATCTCAAAGCCCAGCTCCCCTCAGCACTTTGTAGCCATTTCCATTAGACAGCCCTTACACGCCAGAGTAACTGTAGATGCAGCAATTAATCCCAGACAAGATGCAAAATATCCACTGCTCATTAGCGACTAGCTAGTCCATGAGAAAAGACAGCCCCAGCAGTACCCACATCAGTAGTGTCACTGAAATCTTACATTTTCACAGATGAATACAAGCGGTTGTCAAAAGTGCCAGCTTGCCAGCTTTGGTGAGTAAAGTCTTATTTGACTAGAAAAAGATGTGACACGGGCTGTTTTCCCTGCTCTGCCCTTTCTGCCTGCTTCGTGGCTTGGTGGAGAGCTCACATGAGGTGAACGGTTTGTCCTCTGAGCACTTGCAAGCTCCTCTGATAGAAGGAATCAGCTCGTGTCAGTCACAGTGTTGCTGGGCACGTGGACTTGCTCGCGTTAGAAATGGACATCTGTCTGATGAGTAGCTATTTTGTCTGACCTCGGGGCTGGAGTCGAAGTGATAATTCACAAAGTGAAAGGTCTTAATAAAGAGAGGGACTGCAGGAGTTGTCTGACATTTGAAAATACCAACTAGCCTTCACAGTAAAGCAAACCGATCATACTTGGTTCAGTGAAGGAGCTGGGATTTCATGTGGATATCAGCATCCTAGCACCCACTACAACGAGGACTTCTTTGCTTGTTCTGGAAGACGACTGGAGGAAAGCTTGATTGTGCCTTGGGCTAGGGGTGGATTTCGTGACCCCTCTAGATCCCCTTCAATCTGGTTTTCTCTGAAAATTCTTCAGATTATTCTGCCTCCATCCTCTGTAGCATACCCTGTCTCTTGCAACTTTTCTTCGGTCCTAGGAGTGCTTTACCTCCTTACCCTGAATGTGCTGCGAGCCCACCCAGCGCTTACATACTCTGCCTCCTCTGCCGCTGGTTGACAGCGTCTTGGTTTGTTTCTTGCAGATCTGCACGCTGTTTCATTGATTTTCTGATCACACACACATTCTTTTCACTCATATTATAGGTGCAGTTTGTGGAGGGTATTGTCAAGGTCCTTTGTCTTCATCTTGAGGCTGCTGTCGCAGGGTTTCGCTGCAAATTAAATACAGATCTCTGTTTGTTTTCTTCGATGCTGTGGTATGAATGATTCTCTTGTGCTAATGGCAGAACTGTCACAGGCAGAAGAAGCTGTTGTGTTTACTCAACAACAACGGTAGCAAATTGCTGTTATTCCGGACAGTTTTATATTTCTTTAATGCCATTATCTCTTTTGCTACCAGAATCCCAAATGTTTTTCATCTTGGTTCCAGGGATGACTTTGACCTTTTTTTCTGTGTTTTTGCAACTGTGGCAGTGGAAGAGCCAGATGCCATCTCTTCCTTTCGGTTTAAGGAACTACAGCTTTTTCCTCTGTGTCTGCCTGTGCCCGCTCACTGTGTAGGCATTCAGAGACAGGTACGCTTATTTTTTATAACATAATGACTTACTCTGCACATTTGGACATTTTCTAGTGAGTCAGACTGATATAAGGTGGGTTGGGTTTTTTTAAAAATCTCTGTTTACTACCAGTTCAGAACTCAATCTTAAACAGTATTATATATTAAAAAAACGTTCTCTTCATAGCCACCCACTGAAGGCACTCTACCCCAGACTGTGAAGTTAGTTGGCGTGGTAAACCAGTCCATTAATTCTGAGTCCTTTAAATGTTTTGCAGTTCTAGACTTTTTCCTAATTTACTGAAAATTTGGTGCACATTTGGGAAGCCTTCCTATGCATCACAAATCTGCTGTCCATTACAGGGCACCATGTAGCCCATCTGCATGTCTGGAGTATACAGACTCACAGAACTCACTCTATAACACATACTGGTCTCAGCCAGAGGTTGATTAACCTCACCTCTAGTCTTAGACAGAGTGCCCTCAGCAGAGGAGGATGATAATCCATTCTTTAGCTTCCAAAATGTGAAAGGTGTTTTTATTTAATATGAGACTAAAAGAAAATATTTCAAATATTTTGCTAAAAATGAAATTGTATTGATAGAATCACAGAATCATAGAATTGCCTAGGTTGGAAGGGTCCTTTAAGATCATCAAGTCCAATCATCAACCTAACAATGCCAAAATCACCACTAAACCATGTCCCTAAGCACCACATCTACATGTCTTCTTAATATCTCCAGGGATGGCGATTCCACCACTTCCCTGGGCAGCCTGTTCCAGTGCTTGATAACCCTTTTGGTGAAGAAATTTTTCCTAATATCCAATCTAAACCTCCAGTGGTGTAACTTGAGGCCATTTCCTCTTGTCCTATCATTTGTTACTTAAGAGAAGAGACCAGCTTCCACCTTGCTACAACCTCCTTTCAGGTAGGAGTAGAGACCAATAAGGTCTCCCCTCAGCCTCCTTTTCTCCAGGCTAAACAATCCCAGTTCCCTCAGACGCTCCTCATAAGACTTGTGCTCTAGACCCTTCACCAGCTTCGTTGCCCTACTCTGGACACGCTCCAGCAGCTCAGTGTCTTTCTTGTAGTGAGGGGCCCAAAACTGGACACAGTATTCGAGATGGGGTCTCACCAGTGCCAAGTACAGGGGGACGATCACGTCCCTAGTCCTGCTGGCCACACTATTTCTGACACAAGCCAGGATGCTGTTGGCCGCCTTGGCCACCTGGGCACACTGCTGGCTCATATTCAGCTGGCTGCCGACTAACACCCCCAGGTCCTTTTTCACCGGGCAGCTTTCCAGCCACTCTTCCCCAAGCCTGTAGTATTGCATGGGATTGTTGCGACCCAAGTGCAGGACCCAAGTGCTTGGCCTCGTTGAACCTTGTACCATTGGCCTCAGCCCATTGATCCAACCTGTCCAGATCCCTCTGTAGAGCATTCCTACCCTCAAGCAGATCAACACTGCTGCCCAGCTTGGTGTCGTCTGCAAACTTTTTGAGGGATCTGCCCCTTGAGATGGAATATGCCAGGCATATATAGCCACAATATTAATTCAAAGAAATTTTTCTTTTAGTGCCCCAATCACTTTCAACTAGGGAGGCTAGGAAATTAAAAGAATTCTCCCATCTCTTCCCCTAATGCCCAAATCACCAAGCAGAGTCCCTGAGGAAATTTTTAAATGCACTTCTACACTTCCATGAAACATTTTGGTTTAAATTAAACATACTTTGGAGACATATTATCCAGCAAAAATGTTCTGAACTGCTCTGCTCACCTGGTACCCCCACGACTGGAGCTCATTTAAGTGGGAAAGCTTACCTTCCTCTTTCAAATGAGCAATATTATCCCTGAAACTCAAGAAAGTCCCCTAGTCCCCTGGCCACTCTGCTGCTAGTCATCAGCTCCTCTGTGTCATGCTGTCTGTTCCTAACCAAACACTCACAAAAGCTACCAACGCTCCTCTACTCAAACCTAATAACTTGTGTTTATGTTTGGTCCTATCTGGATGCAGGCAGGGCAAGACACTCAAACAGCTTTGGTAGCATGGGAGGATAATCTACAGCTGTCTGCAGATATTGTGCAAACATCCCTTTCCATCCTCCTGGCCTTCTGCACTGTTAATACCATGAGGATATCTCTGACTGGCATGAGAAAGATTAACAGATCCAGGCATCACAGGCCATTCCCAGTGCAGCGTACATAAAGGTCCTCTAAAAATAGTTTATGTTCCTGTAAGCAAAGACAGAACCATGACATCCCTGAACAACTGGGAGTGTGTAGGTATCCTTGACACTAGCCACTTTGGAGTGCTTAGTTTCGCAGCTTAACATTATTAGAGTATTGCTTTGTCTTGTATGATTAGATATAATTTGGAGGAGACCCCTGAGATTTTTTTGTGGCATGCTGTGGTTATTTAAATATCTTTACATCTTTAGTGAAGTGGTGGTTTAGTTTTTGCAGCAGGTGCATCAATTTCAGTCTTGGCAATTAAGCATGGAGCCCTTGTGAGACTCGTGAGGCTGCATTTCAAAAACAGCAGATCGCTGAGGGATGGGAAATGAAAGACTTTGATTATTGAATGGTTTCTCTGTGAGCATTTCCATTTCTAGCATCTATATTTGAAAGCCACTTTAGTCAAACAGGTAATCTAAGAATATCCTGGGAAACTCAAATAGGGACTCAAAAGCCCAAAGGGCAAAGAAGTTACAGGAATAGAAGTCCTCTCTACGTCCTTGTCATAGCCTCCTAAAATGGTAAATGCTTTTACATCTGCATGAATGGATTTTAATTAAATGTATTCATAAATAGAATACTGAGATGACACATCTTGTTGCAAATACAATCTGTCAGCAAACAGCATCTGGAAGAGATGGTGCTCTGTCAGCTAAAGCAGATAGAGGAAGCCTGAGCCTGTTCCCCCGTGAAGATGAGAGGAGGTACCTCTGCTATCTGAAGATATTCTGCGTGGTCCCTTATTTCTCTGAGTTACAATGAAGGACCGAATCTCTGATCTTAGAGCCAGGCTGACTGGATTCCAGTGACAAATTCTTGATACCCCATGTTAAAAACTACTCCAAGAGACTGTCCATCTATCAACATCCATCAGCTGAGGTAGGAAGCCTATCGTCCCTTCATCGTTTGCTAGAAATGTCTTCATGGCAAATAAAAGAAGATGCAGATATATGCCAACAACAAAATACCGTGGACATCTGTTGTGGGCCTACTTGCATTTTAACATCATGGGCACCTGTTAAATAATAGGATAATTTTGAATAATAAATTTGAACAAACGAAGGGATGGCACATAAGAAGGAAGGGCTGTGTGCCAGTACCATCACTGGCTGCCACACTGTGCACACGTAGCCACCTGCCATGTATGATGGGGGTGTTTTAAGCCGTGCCAAAAGCAACCTATTTTCTGTATCTTTTTTTTTTTTTTTTTTACATTCTTTCATGCAATATTTTTTTGACTGACTGCTTTAACTCATCTCCAAAATAATGCCAAACACTGCAGGTCATTCACTCTTAAGCACAAATACTCCATTGAGATTTCCCCTCAGTTTACATATCTGAGGCAAAGTCAGTTTACATATTATCAGGCTGTAGGTGCTCACTTTGGTACCTGGTGTGATCTACAGCCCACGTTATCACAGCAGGGCTTGCAGACTGGGGCCTCTGAGCTCTACTGTCCTGCAATAATAGCGTTCACCACGTCTGCGTGGTTATGGGAGACGGGAAGAAAAGCATAAACCTGGACCCAGCAGGGATCTGGCAGTTTTTTATGTAAGATACTAAGCAACGACTAGTGACAAAAGGGTTTTGAAGATCACTTTGGTAATAAAACCAACTGCAGCTTTTTGTAGGTGTATTTAATTAGCACAAAGTGACACAGGCAGTGGGCATACATTTTCCAGGAGAGAGCTTTTTACTCGGCACACCAACTGTTTCATGTTGTACTAAATCTGAAGGGAAGTTGTCTAGACTCAGCATTGCATTCCTCCATTCATTAAGACCAAGCAAGGCCCTTCCTGAAGTCTGAATGCCTTTCAGCAGTTCCTTTCTTCCTAAGACAATGGGTTTAGTTATCATCAGTGCTTTCACCTCTTCTTAAAAATAGCCACTCTCTCCTAAACCCTTTTGGACTTTACTTAGCTTCTTGGAATGTCTTTCATAACAAAACAAAACAAAACTACAAAAAAATCAGTTTTTGTAAACTCGAATACACCATACATCCAGACCTTGAAAAGATCGCCCTATGTTTTTGAAAGCATACACAGACTAACTAAAGCCAAAGCCAAACACATAGGGAAGGGATGGGAGATCCCATTCTGTCATCAGTGTCAGAAGAGAGATAAAACATAATCCCAGAGACTGTGATGTATTTTAATGAAGAGCATTTCTTAACAATTACAATGTTTGACCCTTAGCCCTTTATTAGTCTTTTATTATCCATCTGGAGTGCTAATTACCTGTAACATTATCTTGAGTCTTAAATACTTCCAACTGATTTGTCTCAGTCTCAGAGCATATTCTAAACAAAAAGATGCAGAAAAAAGCAAAACCAGGAGCCCTGAGCATTATTACATGAGTGGGGTTACGCATGGTTATGTTGTGTCCATCCTTGCAGTGTGGCACGGCGCAACCTAGTGCTAGAGTAAAATGCAAGAGTGTGTGGTGTAACTTTGATATACGTTACTGCTTGGGCCCTGCATTGCAGAACTACTGACCACATGAAACTGCTGAATTCTACAAATTCTGCTGAATTCTGAGCTACAAATTCAGCATTTATAAAAACTGAGCCACAGAAAGTGTATTCTTATTCCTAGATATCTAGGCATATCCTTGGGGAACTGGTATCGTTTTATATCCTTTGTTCATCTGGTGAGCTGCCAATTAGGCTTCTGGTTCCTATTAACAATTGCTAAGTGGCATATGTGATGTTTCTCACAGAAAAGATTGCAGTGAATACAGGCTGAATAGACTGGTTCCTTTCCACAAATTTTACATTTCACTAGTAGCCATAGATTTGCAATCATATTCCTGTTGTGTTTCATTAAGGGCACAGAAAAGATGTAGTTGGACAAAACTGCTTTGGGCATTAAGATTAGCAGAAAAATATAGCCCAGATGAGCTGGGGGTGTGAAGGGGTTCAGTCTCTCAACTGGAGACATCAACATAACCAGAGGAACATCAGTTTCTTAATGTATATAAAACTACACAACTTCCAGGAAGAGTGTTGTCATTTCCGTTTCACAGGTGGAGAACATAGGCACAGTGAACCTTAATTGGATTGTATCCCATCCCAAGCTTGTGTCCAAACTAAGTTAATCTTAAAATCAGGCAACTGTCCTTTTAAATATAATGCAAGCTGCATGGAAAACATGCCCAACTGCTTTAAATGTACAACAGAGAGAACAAGACAACTCTGAACACCTCCAGAGAGCAATTTAGAGAGCCTGAACTAGAAGTTAGCATCTCTCAACTTCTCAGTGTACATAAAGACTCAAAGTGCTACTTGTCCCCGTACTGCCAAGCAGGCAGCCAACTAGAGCTGATCAATAGCAAACACTAAGTACAGGTCCTCAGCCTTTCTCTTACCATATGAAATCGTAGAATCATAAAATTGTTTAGGTTAGAAGGGACCTTAAAGATCATCTAGTTCCAACCCCCCTGCCATGGGCAGGGACACCTCCCACTAGACCAGGTTGCTCAAAGCCCCATCCAGCCTGGTCTTGAATACTTCCAGGGATGGGGCAACCACAACTTCTCTGGGCAACTTGTTCCAGCGTCTCATCACCCTCATAATGAAAAATTTCTTCCTGATAGCTAATCTAAATCTACCCTTTTCCAGTTTGAAACCATTATCTCTCGTCTTATCACTGCATGCCCTTGTCAAAAGTCCCTCTCCAGCTTTCTTGTAGGCCCCCTTCAGATACTGGAAGGCTACTGTCAAGTCTTCCTGGAGCCTTCTCTTCTCCAGGCTGAACAACTCCAACTCTCTCAGCCTGTCCTCATAGGAGAGGTGTTCCAGCTCTCTGATCGTCTTTGTGAATCCATCAGCGCCACTGCCTCCATTCCTGTATGGCAGCCCACCGTCTGGGGACCCTTGCCAAGACCCCTGAATCTGGGCTGCCTGCAGCCTGGAAGAGTCTCTGCCACAGCTCCCTGGTTTGGGGAGGCTACCCAAACATCGGAAGATGAGGCATTCACGGTTGGAACACTCCTCCCTGCTCAGTCTGGACCACGGTATTGCTGGGGAACATAAGATTTGGCCTGGGATAATGGTAGCTTGAGAGAGTCTGATTTTTACCTAGAGGATTATGCTCTTATTAGAAGATGGCAAAGTTATGTGAAGTCTTGCAGTCTTTGGCTTATTTCTGCTTTTGTCCTACAGATGTCAGATGCATAAATGCTCTTACAGGTAGGTATGACTCTGACCTGCAAGTCTATTCAGGTCATGCAATAGATCCAATGCTTCTGCCTGATCACTGGATAACACGGTGTTCCTTGACACATAACAGTACTTCATCGGTTTTATATTTGCACCTTTGTATGTCTCTGCTGTGATATGGCAAGACCAGTAAGAGCATAATAATCTGATGGCACTACAGAAACCTTGGCTTTGCAAGCGACAGTAGATGAGGTAAAGGCCCTCTCTTGCATGACTTTAAATTTTACTATATTAGCAACTATTACAAAACTAATGGGTGCGTTGTTTTTCCTCTTCCAAACATTGTGGTTCTCCTGCTGAAGGCATTACCCTGATAAAAAGGCACACAAAGGAAACCAACACTTCGTTTCTTTTTTCCAGACTCCTGTAGTGTTGTTTTCTTCCCTTTACCACACAGCACAGTGTAATTCATCTCTTTCAGAGTCTATACTGGATTTTTTTTCTTTTTTACATGCTGTGCTGCCACAGAAGGACTCCAGTTTTAGCAGAGGATGCTCTCTGTTCAACCTGTAGCTATAATGCTTCTCTGGAAACATTTCCTTCATGCAACAGAGTGTTTGACTTATTTTTTTAGAAGCTCCACTGAAAAGGGAATTGAAAGGAAAGCCACTTTGATAAAGCAAACAGTTACTTATGATCACTGCCGTTAAACAGAGAAAAAAAAACCAGGTGTGATGATTGTTGCAGAGGAGCACAGATGGATAACCAGCCATTGCATAAAAAGTAAAGATGCAAAGTAAAACTTCCTGGGCAAATCTTGAACATGAGTTGAAAAGGAATCTGGTTGCTTTTTACAGCAAAGTCAGTATATTTTAACTTCAGCGTTAATATATATATTTAAAAGTCTACAAAATGGTAAAAACTTACCAGAGCGCCTGCCTGATTTCTTCATTGATATATAATTATATTGATAACTTAATAACCACTTGATTACTATAGTAAGACTGGAGAACTTCATTTATTCTTGTGGTTTTTTGATGATATTAGTTTACATAATGAATGGCAAAACTGTGAGCTTTGGCACATACCATTTTGAAAAGAGATTTGTAACTTAGTGTCACTGACTTCTCAGAAAACACAGAAAAGTTAGTTCCTCACTCACGGGACTTTAAAATATCATATTCTGTCTGTCGGTACTTCACTGCCAGTTCATCTGGGCCAAAAATAACAGCGGTATATACTGCATATTCTGGATTTGAGCTCAAGTTATTGGAAACCTAGAAAGACTCAAGTCCTACCTGCTAGCCTTAATTATTCTATAAAATATCTTGCTGTAATATTAGATAATACAAATGAATTCTAAATAGCAGTTTAGGTTTCGCTTCAATGCACACAGCCTGATGTACAGATGAATGAAAGACAGGGCACGATGATACTTCAATTAAAAATTTCAGCAATATTTCTGGCACTGATAGACTAGCTGATTTTATCTCATAGGCTGATCACTAGATACACGCACCAGGAGAAAATCTTTTTTTTTCCCAGTTAATTAGCTGTAGAAAACAGGAAACATATTTTTAATACATATGAAAGACTAAGTGAAGATGTTTCCCAGATGGAAGCTTCTCAAATTCTCTGATGTCTCTTAGTTATTGGCAACTTGTCCATTTTCCATTTTAGAACAATTTCACGTCTTCCCACTCACAGCAAAGAATTGATCTCATTTTGACACAGATTATTAAAGATGCTGTGGATGAAATCCTGGCCTTATTGAAGTCAGCGGGCATTTTGCCAGTGATTTAAGCAGAGTCAGGCTATCACCTGGCTGCCTATAATGCCTCTGGAGCTTTATAGTAAAACTAAAGTTGTTCATTTCTCCCCTCAGAGAAAAAGCTGCACTCGTACTCAACAGTCCAGGTCTTTTGACCCATGCAGTAGCTTTTGAGATAAAGCAGCCTGTGACAGGAAGGAGATGTGCAGGTTTTTAAGGGCCCTCCCACAACCCACCATTAGTTTGTGGAACTTAACCTTACAAGGCTTTGCTGAACTTAAGGAAATTACTGAATAGTTACAAAGTTGGTATGAATATCCATAGTAATTTGAGTTAAAGAAGAAAACTTTCAAAGAATCTAAGCTTTCAGGCTGTGGATTACAAAGAATATTGTCAAGGGTTATTTGATCATAGCATACTGCTGGGTTTTATTGCATCTTCTTGAGTTTCTGAGCAACTGGGAGGATTGTAAGTAATTGGAAAAAGTATTAAAATTTAAATCTGCAACAATTTATCACCTGTATCCCTATTGTTCTTACTTACCCCTTTGAGGTTTAAAATCCTTCACTGGTTTCTTGAAACAACACGTTGGAAACACATAGATTTGAAATATGTACTGGTATTCTGAAACATGATAATGACAAGATTGCCATTATTATTCCAAATAATACATTTTTTACTTCTATTCTGATAAAAACATAAGTAGATGCAAAAGCTCTTGGCCCGTAGGAGAGATCGCCAAGTAGAGGAAGCTGGAAAACGGTTGACTAAAATAACAAAATAAATATTCCTACGACAGCTGAGTTCCCTCGCTTCTTCAGTCTCTTGATAAAACAATGATCCCCAGGAGAAGACTTGTAGAAAGAAACACTAAGGCCAAGCTCTCATGACCAGATTCGAGACTGAATATAAGTTAGTATTTCCCTCTACCGTGGTAACACCTGTGAACCTGGCTCAGGGTCCCTATTACACCAGACATCATATATGCAGATAACAGAGTGCTAACGTAATCTTTTGGTATAAGGCCAAATGCCTGCTCAGAATGGTCACCAGGACACATCAATCAGTACTGGAATGGCTGTTCATCCCAGCTAGCATCTTACATGGAATTGCATGGCCATACTGACTGTGGTGTGTCTCAGAAGCGGCTACTGCACACGAACAGATAAATCATCCCATCCGCTCCATCTGTGCAGGCAGACAGTTGTTGCTATGCCATATGTTCAAAGACTCTGACTGGATTTTACTGTGCACGTCATATAACTCTCCTCTGCACATATAGGGTACCTGTCTGGGATGATGGAGATCACCTCAGAAGTATTGTGCCCATGGCCTCCAAAATCCTGAATGCAGTCCTGACAGCTATTCATAGAATTTACAGCTCTCTGTGGGTAGTAAAAAAAAAAAACAAAAAACAAAACTAAACAAATTAGATGAGATGCTGGGGTAGGAAGCTGAAATTTATAAAAAGCAATGGAATTAAACAGAAAAATGAATCTTTGTCCAACTTGTTTCCTGCTAAAGGACGTCAATTTTATCATGATACAGCAAGCTGAGGGAAGGTTGTTAGCTGGAATACATCAGTGATTATAGTCTGTAAAATGGCAATAAAGAAGACACCCAACACTTTTTATTTGTGTTTATCCAAAATGTGCCAGAGGTATTCTAAATAAGTTATTAACTGCTTTGTCTGAAATGGCATGAGCAGAGACAGTATTGATCCATCCCAAATCTGTGGGCTCTTTATTCCCATTATGCCTGAAGCTCCAGCAGGATCTGCCTGGTACCTGCTCTATAAAGTCTGTCTCACAATCAATTGCATCCTACACCAAACTTGTGCGTCGCTGACACACTGCAAACAAAGTCACTTCTATTGAATACTATTCTCTTTGCCTTTCTTTGAGTATTGCATGATCCTAGTTATTGTTGCATGAAGGGATAACTTGCATTTTATAAAGGCATTTGCTAAGAGCCACCATTCTAAGATTATGGATAAAAAAAAAATCTAGCATTTTCAAGGACTTGTGAAGAACTAACAAAACCCCTGTTTTAGTGCTTTTCTCCAATTCGGTTAAGAGAGGAATAGACTTTCCATAGAGTACAAAGAGTTCAACTTTTTCTCTGTTTCTCCCAGATTTTAAACATGGGACCAGGGAGTGCTGGTTCCTGTTCTTTTCAACAAAGGGGCAGCATTTCAGCAAACTTACTGGTCTGTCCAATAATGGACATAGCGTACACTCTAAGAGACTGCCAAGCAGAGTCCAGGAAAACCTACAGGAAAAAAAAAAAAAAAGTAGCCCCAAGCCTTACAAGAGATTTATGTTGTTTTAAATAGATTTATCTTGTTGCAGTACCTGAAATTCAGCTCAACATCTTTCACAAACACAAAGGCAATGGCAAATCTCACTATTAGTCTCAGGGGAGAATGATGAAGGCACATCAGCAGGTGGCAAACAGAACAAGTGAATGATTCTGGATAACTAATTTATCCTTCTGCCACTCAACCCTCCTCGCCTGCAAACACATAGCTGTGGTATCCATCCTCGATGCTGACTGCATTATCAAGAGCAGGATGAAGCTTGTTTTGGCACCTATATATATTGAAACACCTTAGTTTATTTTCCGCCTGCTGAAAGGAGGCACACAATGCATTGCTTACTGGTTTTGGTATAGTGAATTTATCAGGAGAATTTCTTCAGATTAAGTTTTGAGTTACATTTTTTGAATATTCAGCTTCTAATAGAAAGTAGAAAAGAAAAACAAGCAATAAAACTAGCAGTCGATTGACTTACAAAGCAAAATTCATTTCTCTGTGACTGCAAAATATTATCTATGTAGTTTTCTTTGATCTGCTGTCTCTACGTGTAACCCCAGCTAGAGCAAATGTGCAGTAAAAAATATCTTTGGTACATAGCCCCTTGCTATCCCAAAGCTATCTATTTCCACAGTATCTAGGCCAGCAGTTTAATAAACACAGCAGGACACAAATGTCTCTAGGTGCCAATGAAAAGAAGTTTCTCCAACAGACAGAAAAGAGTTCTTCTTGGCTATATCAACTTCATGTTATGTGTATGTTAAAAGGATCATCACTTGTTGAAAAAGAGACTGAATCAAGTGGACTCATGGGACTGTCAGATAAGCCCCTAAGGTATAAATTCCAGCTTACGCTGTTTTGCTGAAGCTTCCAAAACCAAACGATTCTTTGATTGTAAAAAGCATGTGCAACTTATGGACATGTTTTGGTTTTGCAATCTGCAGATTCTGAAGTCTTTTTCCTTGAGGTAGACCTGCCAAGGACACAGGGAAATGTTATTCCACGCACGTAGATTGTTAATTTTTCCATTTCTAGGACAAAATCTGTGGATTTGGTGACATTAATGAACACAATCTTTTATCTGTGAACTGGTAGGTTGTTTTTTTCTCACCCACTTGGTATTTAACAGAAGTCTTTGCAAAGAGAGTGGACACAAATCTATGGAAGAGTTTGGAGTTCTTTACTGTAGACTGTGGCAACATTTGCTTAAAACATTTTTCACACTCCCAAATCTTTTGTGAACATGGACAAACTCTTCAAGTTTATTCAACAGCAGTTTTCACAAGCCTTCTCAAACTTCCAGTGGTGTGACTGCTTGAACACCTTGAAAGCTCTTACACTTTGTATGCCTCACACCCTGCCATAGGTCAGCCAGCTTCTTGCACTCTGCTGGTCACAGGAAGAGACATCTACCTCTCGGACTCCCACACCAGTGATTTTCAAACCAACCTGTGCAGCTAATATGAAACCGTGTCCATCGCTCAAATGCTCCCCACCCTGGAGCAATGCTCTGGAGGGTCAGGCAGTTGTTATGTTTCCCAGTCTCCTACTTCAAAAGGTGGTAGCGCACGCAGCAAAAGGGAGGACCTGACATTTGAAAGTGACCTTAAAAATAGCTTTATCTCATGGTAGGCTAAGGTGAAAACAAATAAAAGTGCTTATTTGCTGAATGCAAAGCAGAAAACATCATTTGCAAAGTACAAAGCCACAAATGTGCAGAAATCAAATGAGCACATATTTATAATAGTTATCCCATATTTGAGTAAGGAATTTAGCAAGTTACCTAATTCTGATGTTTTTTCACCACAGCAGCCCTTCACACTGTGCTGTGAAAAGCTTAAACTTCAGGCTGAAGCTCATTAATACAGTATATCTCATATTTAAATAAAAAGTGCATCAACGATCATAGTATATATATATGTTTGTGTGTGTGTACGTGTGTGTGTGTGTGTCTGTGTACCTGCATGTGTGTTGTTTACATGTGTTCTGCTGCGTTAGACTGAGATTGGTAACAGGACAGTAACCAACCACTTTGGAACAACCTTTTGGGTGAGCTCTTCCCTGAACCCTGTCTTTGAGGGACAAAAGGACAATGGTCTTTCCCTCCCTTCTGCTTCCACCTTTCCTCAGTCAGACCCTGTTCAATATCATTACTTTCAGAGAAACCCACCATCCATCTCACTTCAGCAAGCAGGCTACCTCCTGCCAATTGCCTCTCATCCTTGGGAAGTCGCTGGTAGTACCACTTCCAGAAGGAAGGAAAAAGATCCAGGATTAATTACTCTCCAGTTAAGGGGAGATAACACATTTTCCATGAGATACTTACCATCTCACAACATTCAAAAAGGCTAACATGAATGGAAAGCCAGAGACTCTCTTCGAAGAAGCTTGACCATCATTTCAGATGCAGCAGGGCAGAGATGACAGGCAAAGACTATGAGAAGGAAGATGGAAGTAGAGAAGGGTAATCACTCAGTTTCTCAGCAGAGATTTGTGTGCGAAATGGCGGAACACAAATATGGTGTGACTCATGTTTTACTCAAGTGGATTTCCTTATTCTTTTAAATGTCACAGCAGAATTGAGTCTCATGGATAACCTAAAGCCAATGTCCTGTTTTCGTTAAAAACAGTAGGAATCTTCCCACTGATCTCCACAGACTTGGGCTGAAGCCCCATCAGCCCGGCTCTGCCTCACCGTTTCTGTCGGGTTTAACCCTGGCAGGCATCGGCTAGCCGAGGAGGCAGTAAAACAGTTCACCCATGGTTCTAGTCACCTCGCAGCCCGGTAATTAACTTAAATTGTCACCCATTTCTGTTGAATGCAGTACCGAGGCTATTGATCCGCTGTGGCCGCGGCGCAGGGCTGCTGCCCGTCCTACCACTGCTGCTGCAAGGAGATCAACTCCGGCAGAGAGGCGGCGTGACGAGATGGGTAAAGGAGCTTCCTCAGCTGCAACAGCCTGACTGCCATCAAAAACCAATCAGTCGGGATCTTTAATAGAGAGGCCAGGAAGGTGCAGCCCCGGGTGAGCCTGGCACACAGGAGTGGCACAGGAGGACGGGCAGGCAGCGGTAAGTTGAGCAGACAAATGAGCATCGTTAGGGAACAGCACAAAAAAAAGGAAGCCAGATGAAAGGGATGAGGGAAACAGTCACATAAATCTTCACCCCCTTTCTGTATCATATTAATTTGCATCGTTGTTATTTTTGTGAGGACATTATTTTTTTTTTCCCTGAGGAGTAATCTGTCAGTTTTCATTAGCCCCTGGACCAGCAGACCTCAGCCAGCGATGATGACCTCCAATTCTCCTCCCCGAAAGGTGCCATTCCCGCACTTCAGGTTTTGCACAGCATGTTTCACTGTTTACACTGTCTAATAGAGCAGATTGGCTGCACTTGATGCAAAATAGGGGACATGAGCCTCCAACGATGTTATCTGTGACTCCAGTGACTTCAGTGGCATTTCACTGATTTATAACAGCTCAGCACCAGGCATTGAATTTTATTGCATTAAAAACTAATGGCAAAGATTTTACTGTGCCCATTAAAAACCCTCTGTTAAACACTTAAAGTACAACAATTAAATGTAATTAAAACTATCCATTACAAGTATCAATACATTTTGTTCTGTACAGTGTGAAAACATCTCTTGCTGTTTGTTCATCTTTCATCTCTTGTTTTAAAGACATTGATTTATTAGTTTACAGCTTCAGTAAATTGAGAAAGCCTGATGCTCAGAATTCTTCTGTGTGACTTCTGAGTCTCATTTCTCAAATGCACTGCAGTTATTTTGACAGTTATGCTAGATTTAATTAGGAATCAGTTTTCCAATAGTTCAAATACTGCAGCATTATGTTGTTAGTGTTTCCCTCTTTTATGCTTAGTTCAACATAGACTGAACTACAACTTTGAACTTTGTTTTGCTACATGTAAGGCAGTGTGATAGCTTTGACTTTATTCTCAATAAAAGCCAATTAATACACACCAGTAAGAAAATTCTTAGAAAAACAAAGTCCTTTTGAATGATAATCCCTCCCCTCAATAAAGCCTTCCTTGTTCCCCAATTCCTTTAATTTGCCTTTTTCACAGAGACCCACTTGTAAAATATTTCATGATGATCATATAAACACAAAGGCAAAAAGGGCTTTAATGACCTTACTGTAATTTGACTTCAAACAAATACTCTAAAGGAAGGTTTTAAGCAACAAAATTGTAACTGTGTATAGGATTAATTGCTCATCTCTTTAGCAGTATTTTGAAAGTGTTAAGTCGTAAGTGTATTCCATGCTCATTCGCCATTCCTGTATTTCCAAAATAAAATGTTTTCAGAAATAACGGTTGGTTCTAGCACTACAGATCTCTCTGAGTAGTCTTTATTAAATATTGTTTTCCTGCAGCATTAAAGGCACCATTCTACCTCCACTTACAGGCCATTCAGTTCTGGTTTTTGTGTAATTGATGCAAATGAAGCACGTAATAGTGTTTCGTCAAATGCATGAGAAACGGCTTTAGGACTTTCTAGTTACAGGAAAAATGAGAATGAAGACAATTTTAGAAGTTAAAGGTGAAGAACATGTTAGGTGATTTTGCTCTTCCAATGCACAAAAATACTCAGGCCTTGTCTGCCTCCAAGCCTGAATGGATATCCTGACCCTAACTTTTTGTAGATTTACTTTTTGCATGCTTTACTACCTACATTACCCAACAAATAGACCTAGCATATTAGCAGCTATACAGGTGAAACCTAGAACAGGTCATGTGCACTTGCTGATGGTTGCAGGCAAAACACAAAGTAGTTCTGAGTGTTAGGCACATATTTAAGCATCACTATGTAAACTAAAAAGTATCTCCAAACACAGCGATTTTATGTTATATCCATTTCTTTTTCATTTAGCGCATTTACAAAAAAGGCAGCTGCTAAACCTTAAGGTTGAAACTCACAATTCATAAGGTTTCAGAAGTTCAATACAGGTTGGGCCACCACTGAGAAAATCTCAGAGTGCAGGATAGACTGTGTAGAGTCAAAAAGGCAGGACCTGAGGTAATAAAAAGGTTAAAAGCCTCACTAAGGCCTCTGACTTCCTTACAAGCAAAACTAACAAAATCAAACTCTCAGGTCCTGGAAATCGCAGACAGCCCTTCTGAGTAGTTTCTTCCATTTTTTTTCTTCCATATTTTCTTCCATTTCATTTCACGGCAGACTTGCTTTGCAGTGTCAATAATTCTCCTTCCTCAAAGATGATGCAGTTTTGTATGGCAAATAAAACTTACTTTTTGACCAAGCCACTTCTCCACTCCTCAGGAGGTCCTTCAGCAAACTGGTGGCATTTTCTGTACAGCACAAGGGAATAAACTGGCTGATAAACAGGTGCATGATAAAACTGTTTTCCTTCACTCGGTATGGAAGCTGAGGCTGTAGAAACATGAAAGGAGTCATAATGTGGCAGTCTTCAGATTAACGCTCAGCCCCAGGATGCTCAAGGCATCTTCCATCTGCTGCATCCCAAGCACCAAGGAAAGGGGCAGAGCAATGGTTTGGGAGCTGAGCTCTGGAGTAGCGAGGAATGGGACTTCAATCCAAGATGGCACACACTGAAGGCTGTCAGATGTGGAGTGGTATCACGGGCTCTTAATTAATCTGATCTGGAAGCTGAACTTTGTGGCACAGTGTATAATAAATATTGAAATTTACCTGTACCATCTTGATAGGTTCTTTGTGGGACGCTTACAGACCTCCATAGAGCATGAGTACAGCAAAAATACTTATAGTTAATCCCTATTAATCTCTACAGAAGAACGGACATGTTGGGCTCTTTCTTCCTTGTGACTGATGACCTGTCCTTCTAAAAATCTAATTAATTTTGACCTTCTCCAAATAGTCAGGTAGCCAACTAGCCATCTGCGTTTACAACTGCATATAAAGTACAAGGATGTACTGCTACATCCAATACAAGTAGCTGCACGTGTATTTGGGGTTGTGCACAGATCAAGACCTGGTGTGTGGATTTGAGTTAAAGGTCTAAAACTAAAGGTAAAGCATAAGTCTTCAAAACCCAGTTTACTCCTCTCTAGGGACTGAAAATGAATGAATGTTTTCCTAAAGGTCTCATTTTAGCTATTTTTCAAAGAATACACTTACATATTGTCCAGTAGATGTCAAGAAATCATTTTCGTCTATAACTGATATACATTCTGCCACTTCATGCGCTAATATATATCTTTCTGTGCTATCTTCTGAACTGTAGAGGCATCAGATCACCTCTTCATTAGCCACAAAGTTGTATTTCTGGGTACAGAAGCAGGTCTTTACCCTCTGTGAAATCTACTCATCCCTAGGGTTTTTGTGTCCACATGTGAATAGAATGGGAAAGAAACAGTATCTCCCCACTAAGCTTCACCACACCAGCCAAAACCAAAATACAGCTATTTGAGTTTTAAACCACTCCATTCAAGTTCTACTGCCGTAAACTTGGGGAATGAGATGACAGCTGGAGGAAGGTACAAGATGCCGCATAAATGGTCTCGATGGCCTTGGGATCTGTTCCATTCTCTTTTTCAGATTGGAGGACAACTTCTCCATAACGTGTAAGGGGGAGAAGCAAGCTTAAGGATTACTTGTATGCTATCAGCATTAGGGGGGACAGTCTGATTCAAAACATGGGAGCTCTTTTATTCTTGAATCTCTGTACCAAGGTTCTTGGTCCAATATGGCTGTACCGTGCAGCCTCCAAATCAAGTGATATGCTGCAGACTGGCATGCCTTGTCCTTTAATTGGCAAATAACTTTAAATACCAGCAGTGCACGTGCCTGCTTTTACATTGAAAGACGTATTAGGGAAATGTATTGACTTGTCTTCCACTTCAGTGAAAACACTTTCCATGCAATCTATAGATAACAATGAGCAAAGAGTCGGGCAATGCTGCTTAACAAACCCACTTAAAGTGCACTTATCTGTAAATACCTTATTCCTGAAAAAGTATACTGCCTACATAGATGTATCACAGTGCTTCAATTTTTGAAACTGGAAGGCAGATGAGCTAGCCTCCTTGGGGACCATTTTGCAAAATTATGTGCACTAGGTGCAATCCGGTCCACTCAGTCAAAAAACAAAAGCATTTTCTAAATGCCTACCTGGGAGCCCCAGGGATGAGTTGTCGCTGGCAGCAAGGATTAGATATTCAGAGATGACAAGAGAAATCGCCTCCCTCTTTCTTCAACTCAGGAGTGCAGAGTTTTGACTCCATCACAGGATGTGCTGGACATGGCAGCACAGCCCAGGAAAAGCAGAATCATGCAGAGCAGCAGTTCTCAAGAAAGGGCTTAAGGTGCCCAAAGAAATACTTGAATTGCTGCGCTGCCCCATACCTTGTCCACAATATTGTGGCCTTGGAGAGCCACTAGGAAAACCTATATAGAGGCAGTTAACCCTTCTGAATGTTTTTTTCAAAGCAAATCCAAATGCTTGTGCTGACACAGCCCTGTCCGGAGGGGCCCACCCCGGCCCCAACAGCAGCACGGCAGAGCCTGTACCACTGGATGCCACAGGGCTGCCCGTCCACCCTCTTAAAAGCTGTGTTTCTGCAAAATCTCTCAGACGCAAGCAGCGATCCCAGCCCCTCCCTTCACCAGCCTGCGCAGGCTCCCCTGCCAGCAACTGGCGCCTGCATGGAGAATTACCAAACCATGCCATGAAGAGCCTGGGGAGACCCGAGGGCAATAGCCTTCCTCATCCTGCTCCCCCTCTCCCTCCCAAGTGAAGAGCAGAGGCCCACGGATGGCTGCCGCGAGCTGCACATCTCCTGCCCTTTTGCCTTTTCAAGCCAGCAGGCCGGCAAGGCTCGGCAAGCATTAAGCCTCGAAGGGCTGGCTGGCCTCAGTCCTCTTAGATGCCACATGGCTGTGGTGGCATCAGCCCTCTTCCTTCCCTTTCCCACTGGCCAGCAGAGACCTGCTCAGCAGCCACACCTGGACAGGCAAGAGAGGCAGCATTTGCCAGAGCCAGTTGGCATAGAAGGCACAATCACAGCAAAGGCTAAGAAAAGTGGGGGGTTTGGACACTGTATGGAGCACACAGGCACTGCCATTGCCTGCTGCTTGGCTCTGCCCCGGCTCTCAGTCTGCTCTTCTCACCCTGTTCTTCAGGCCAAAGCTGCTGACACGCTGGGCATCAGCAACAGAGACCATGACCATGAACAAACCTCACAGAAGCGCTCCATTTCCAGTGCAATTGCTGACTACTTCAGACCACATCAAAAACAGAGAGCAGAACAGTTAGGGTCATCAGGGGATGGCTTTACACCCCTTTTAGAGGAACACAGGGGATGGGGGCCAGCATAAGGCACCTCTTCAACTCAAACATTCTGCCTGCTGCCTCGCACCTACCTCCCACCTGCCTTATCCACATCCCCAGGTGGATTTATGAGTCTTCCTCCATGGAAAGTCCACTTTCCAAGAAACATTTGGCTACTCAGCTTGCAAATGCTCATATTACATGGATAGCTCTTGGAATGTTATCTTCTCATTCAACTGACCATGCTGACCAGGGCAAAGGAAACAAATAGGTGCTCTGTAGGCAGGCTGAGAACATCGATAATCCTCAGTTCATGCCATGGGTCAGCTGTGTTGCTCACGTTTATCCATTCTGAGATTGCTGTGACAGAATAGTGCTACTAAACCATGACCTGTTGCCTGCCCAGTCTTCACATTCTTCCACAGCAGATGTATCTGCAAGATGCTCATCTAACGACCTTTCCAGAATAATGCTTATGTTCTGGGAAAGAGCAAAAATGCTGCAGGCCATGCCATGATGCACATCAATAGTCTTGGCTGAACTGGGGCTGGCGAAGGGACTGTCTCTGACGGTATAGCACAAGCTCATTTTTTCTCACATACCCATACCACTTGGATTGCATTCCCTCTTCAGCGTTCCTCATTAGCCCAGTTCCAAACTACCTTTTCTTCTTGGGATCCCATATGTGATGCTACAATGAAGACAGAGTGGCCTTAAGAAGTGGGACATGATGTTTTCTTTCAAGGTGACTGAGAAGACTGTGAACTACGCCCATTTTGCCAGGAAACAGTTAAGTGCAGAGAGAATGGGAACAACAAAACAGACTGTTCATTTTGTGCAAAAACCACATAAAAATGAGTCCAAGACCTTCCCAGACCTACCTTGGAATTGACTAAGTCTGAATCTGTCTCTCACACAAGCCAAGCCATGTAAAATGTGCTAGATCCTGCTAGCGCTGCAAACAGCTCCTCAACAAGGGTTAAACCCAGGAGGGACAAGTATGAGGTCATTTTCCTGAGTTGCATGAGAAGATGGTTGCCTTGGCAGGGGACCAACTGCGAAAAGCAGAGCTCAATGTTTTTCAGGGTAACACCATTGTCTGTAGGTCACAAGTAATCTGGAAAGGCTTCTTTTTAAAGCTGGAAAGAGGACAGCATCCAGCCTGTCCAGCCGTGACAGACTGCAGTCTGTCATGGAGTCCATGAGAGACTCCATGTCTCATGGAGACCTTGTGCCTGTGCTGAGGGAGCAGTGTGTAACTCCTCACATATGTCCCATTTCAGTGTCTTGTGCAATGGAGGAAGAAAGTTGTTCCAACCTGTCCCATGCCCTGGTGGCTTTTAGATGACCGTAGCTTCTGAGGAGCTAGAATACTGTTTTCTCTTTGTTTACCCGTGGTGGCTGGTCTATGCCTCTACCTGACTGCATGTCAACACAAATCATTTGATTTGGACCACAATACAACACCATTTCTTGCCAGGGATAAAATTTGATCATACCACATTTGATGACACGTGATGTTGTTCTCATTTATTGCCCCACAGATCTTAAAACCATCCTTCCCCGTAAGTAAGGAGGACGTAAGGACATCTCTCCTCACACTTCTTTGCTTTGAATATCCTGTCCTGCATCACTCCATGCTGATGATCTCTGGCTCTAGACCAGGTTTGCAGGCACTCTCCATAAGAAACAGTGACGGTGTCTCAGGTCCTAAGCACAAAAATATAATGGCGAGATACCATGGCTCCTGTCAGTGTACCCCAAGGTCTTTGAGGGGAAAAATATAAATGTGTCCTGCTCTTTGAAGGCATTTGGGCAAGACAAATCCACGGGAAGAAGTGCTGCACAGTCACACTGTCTAGACTGCCACATAGTGACCCCAAGGCATGGACTGGCCTGGAAACCATGGTGCAGAAAACTGATAGCCAGAAGCCAGCCCTTCACCCACATCCCACTTCCCTTACGTGCTTTTAATCCATGATGTTACGGCCTGAGCTAGACAGGGTTTGCTATGCAGCGCCCTGCAGGATCACAGCCTGCGTGCCACACACCAGACCAGGTCATAGCAAGAGGCAGAAGAGCCTTGCTGGAGATGGCAGCCAAGGGTACAGCCTATTCTGTTTCACAAGCTTTAAAATTTTGGGACCACTATACATAATTCTTGTGTATGTTCCTTGAGCCTGCTCAAAAGTCTCGTGACAGCCGGTACGTACACCCTGTCCTAAAGCACAGAACAGAGGCATTCAATTTAGTATGCCGCTCAGGTGACTCAAGTACCAGCATTCTACAAAATAGCTTATTCAGGAACAAATTATGTATGTGTCACTGCTCTCTGCAATAAATGTAGAAAGTTTTATAGTGCATTTGACAAAAAACTCAACTTTGATTTGTTTGGTTTTTTTTTATAACCTTTAACTAAAATTTTATGTTCATGATTGCATTCTACAATACATAATGCAAATGGAAAAGAAATATGGGGAAAATTACATCGCTAGCAGGAAAAAAATTAATAAATAAAGTGTGCTGGAAGTAAAACAGATGGTTGGCACCTGGTGGTTCTGTATAGCCCTGGGTGACAGTTAAGCCGTTCCTACACTTACAGAAGGAAAAAAGCGAAGGGAAAGGTGTGCGCGTCACTGTTGCACTTGTGCTATTTTAGGCTCTTGAAGTTGTGGGGTCTGGGGTTACTAGCTGTGCCTAAACTCAACGTTAGTCCTAATTCCCCAGCTTGTCCACATCCCTCAACTCTGCTCTTTTCCCATAGCCTGGAGATGCTGTGCATGTAGGCCAGATTGCCACCATCACGCATGCCTTGGGACCAGATCTCCAAGCACAGCATGGCTCCCACCACCTCCCAAGCAAAGCCACAGCACGACAGCAGCCTCTGCTGCTCCCTCTTGCAGTCAGCTTCTCAGGAGCGCTGAGAAGCGGAAAGCAATCACAAGGTGACCACTCCCCATATCTCCATGCCGTCCTTGCTTCTGAAACACACCTCCTGTGGATCCATGCAGGGCACTGCATTATATATTGCTGTCTGAGCAAGGGGACACCCCTGCACAGAAGCTCCTCTGCAGAGAAAGTTTGTGACCTCTCCAAACAACTTTGCTGCGATACTGTCTCCAGCGGTCTAGACCTCAGTAACACTTCCTGGCCATATGCCGTCTCAGAAATAGGATGTCAGAGTTGTCAGTCAGCTACAATTAATCTTTCCCACAAAGCTATTGAGTGTGACAGTAAACACTCATCTTGAGCTAAGCCCATTTTGAAAAATTACTTGAAGGCAAATTGTTGAAAAACACACAGGCTGTTTCAAATGCGAACAGTGAGGCCAGTGCCTGTGCTGATTTGCCTTAGGTTCAGATACAAGGTCACACAGTAGGAGAAACAAGATAAAAAAAAAAAGAGCATATGCTGTATAATGGGATACTTTTAATAACAAAATTGCTCATTCTCATCTCTTATTCACAGAGATTCACTCAGCCAACCTGGAACCTAACCTCCCCCCTCCACAGGCTGTCTTTAGTTCACACTGGTACTTGGTGATTTGGTCATCTCCCAAGGAAATACTACATTGAACAAAGCAAGGGAAGGATAAGAGCTGGCATCGCTTTTCTCACCAGCGCTGTTTTGGAAAACTGGCTGGTTCCAATCAGCCTACAAACAGGTTGCTTCCACCCCAAAAACCGCCTGCAGCAAAGGGGCAAGAGAGATCCAGATTAAGGAGTGATGCAGCAAGATTTGATACGGAGCTCCTATGCCAGAAGCATGACCTTGCATGCCGTGATAGTAGGTCAGAAGGATGAGGCACTACCATCACAAAGCACAACTACAGGAAGGCTATCCAGACCACTGGTACAGAAGTGGCTCTTCTCTCATGTTACGTGCATAATGACTGCAAGTCCAGTGCATTTTGCAACATCTCTACTACTTCAAAAGAACATGAAAAATAACAACAGTCTTCAAAATTCATCATCTTCGGCACCTAATGCTGGTTTTCAGCAAAACGTCACTAGATGGACTACATGTCAGATTTTGGAAGGTTATTTCCAATATCCTGTTTCAGCAACGTATTTACTTATCTACTGAGCACTCCGCACTTAACACATAGTCACATTCTTTTCATGAAATTTTAGAAAAATTAGCCCCTCTGGCCAGACTTCTGCAGGTAATACCGCAAATATTTATGAACAAGTGCTATAACCTGACTGTCATGCTTTTAGTAACACTCCTGTGACACTCGAGAAAGATTTTATCAAGTCTGTGCAGGATGTTTTAACACTTACCAAAGCCACTAGCAGAAAAGCATCCTCAAACAGAACTGACAAAAAGCGTTGCTATTTTTATAGTTCATATACTTAAGTGCAAGAACTGCATAAACAACTTGAAACCTTTTTAATACTATAGCAATCAGTTGATTTACCACATCTTTAGACCAGCATCCCAGAACTTCTCCTTCCTAGGTCTGCAAGCGTCCTTGAAACACTTGACCACTGAGCATCTAATCTATCTTGTGTAAGTTTTAAGTCTATCAAGTATTTTCTGACATGAATTTTCCATATTTAATAGAATTTCCAACCTCACAGAAGAATTCCCATCAGAGTGCTTCTAAGTGAAGCACTTGGAAGCAGATATCTGTAAGATGTTAGCAATGCATCACAATTTAAAAAGTGAATTGCTCCTTTAATCTGTTTCAAAAGAACTAATCCTACTTCAGAGCCAGCTATATTAGGCTCAAAAATTCTGCAAGGTTCAGGAATGGAAGCAGTAGTCCAGAAGCACTGTGACAATTGCTTCATTTACAATAAAAAAGCTTAGGAAATCCATGAATTTTGGGGGTAATAATGTCAGAAAAGATGCACATGGGTCTCACCTGCTCTCTCTCTATTTTGTGACAGGAAAAACTAGGTAACTACAGATACACGATTTCAGAAATAACTTCTCACCAACTGGAGTATTTGAAAGTGTTCCCATTAACAGCATTTTGTTCAAATAAGATGCTTTTAATTATGGTTTTAATTTATTATTGACACTTAACTACAGGTGTTTGCAGGGAAAGCATTCTGTATGAATAATTATATATGTTCAAAAAAACCAGTCATATCTGTTTCCACTGTGCAGTTTATTCAGTTTCAAATTAGAAAAAAAATTACTAAGTGTTTCACAATCCACATGCATAAACTCAAAACATTTCAGCCCAAAAAAAGTATTGATTTCTTTCAGTCTTGTATTAAGGCGTTCAGGAAATTCACCTAGGCAGACAAGTATCTGGATTTTTAAAAAAATGAACCAAAATAGAGAGACAAGCTATAACTCAGTTTTACTTTTGTTAACAAATACAACGAAAGTGAGTCCTGGTAGTACGCAGTTGCATTCTTTATCTTTTCAGTTGTGTATAGCTGATAGGAGTCAAAGTGATTGGGAAAGAGTTATCTTCAGCAAAAGTTTTCTTCAACAGTGTCTTGATTTGGAGTGCTGAATAAGCCATTGTAACGTAATGTCTGCCAGGACAGATAAAACAAAATGAAAAACTCAACAGCCTGTTTACAAAGTGTAAAAGGACAACAGAACACCAGCAGGTTAACACAACTAAAAAAACCCTAAACAAACAAAATCCAGAAACCACAGGCTTTTAATTTACACCTAATTAAAAATTCAGTACTTAAAACTCTAGGTAGGTTCTTTTCTGTTGTTTTTTGCTTGTTTTTAAACCATGTGTGTTTTGTATTCTTGAAATATGACGACTGAAATCAAGTTCTCTAAGCCACAGGTGAACTGTTGGAAAAGCAAAGATTTAAGATGACCATAAAATGAACTGTAAAATCCAGACTGGAATGAAATGCAGTGTGAGAACAAAGGCAGAAATACACACCCAGAAGGAAAGAGAAGGGCATACATCTGACAAAGCATTAAGAAGCCATTTATGTAGGTTGCAGGAGTCCAAGGTCTCTGAAAGACATGCAACACTAGACTAAAATTTGATAGCTGAAATTGGTACCCCTCCTGATACAATCTAATGCATTGGGCTGAAAACTGCAGCAGTTCACAAACTGATTCATGAGCAGATTAGATGTTTTTGCCTCAAGGCGGTAACATCTGTCAGGGAGGTCGGAAGGTTGTCAGGGGGCAGCAACAGCTCTAGCCCTCAAATTTAAATTTGTTGCCACATCTGTCCTAAGTTCAAGACAGCATTCCATGAATATCCTGGCAGACCAGCTTAGGCACTGAGACTGCAGACAAAAGCATCCCACGGCATCTAAAACAAAGCTAATAACCATATACTAATCTTCCCCAGTCTCTCAGGACACAGAAACTGGCAGCTCTACACCTACACCTCCTGATAAGACCAGTTAGCTAGGCTGCAGTTTGCACTGAAAAATGACGATCATCTCATTCAACTGCATTGACATCAATCAAAACTGCACAGGAAGAAGACAGCTCCTAGTCTTCTCCTTAACAGCCTAGTAGTTTCATCACTTTAATAAGCTAAATATATTTTCATTACAGTTTTTCATGATAAATGACGTTTTCCAGTCCTTCGATCTCCCTAGGTTCTTGCCCAACCTCTTTGCAGTTTCTCAAGGTCTTCCTGAAATTACGGCACACAGTGCTCCAGCGATGCCCATGCAGTTCCAAACACACGTGACAGACGCAGTCTGTTCCCATTTGTTATTTCTTTGGGCAAATAGTCAGGAACCAGGATACCCTTTCTTGGCAAAATGTTACACTGGAAGATACTTGACTGATTCTCAGTTAATATTTGAGTCTTTTTCATCACTACTCCCAGGACTTTCACACGTGATCTACATGGTTCTGCATTAGTGATCATTCTTATTACGATAGAATCGTAGAATGGTTCGGGTTGAAAGGGACCTTAAAGATCATCTAGTTCCAACCCCCCTTTGCAAATTTTAGCATGCTTTTTTTGTGTGCTTTTCTCCTCCAGGCCACCCATACAAATGAATCAGGATCAAAATCTATTTTCTCCAAGATCCTTTCAGAAATTAAGCTGGTTTTACCAGTTTCTAGTCACAATACTACTTTTGAGATCCTCCACTGCAGCCTTGCCAATTTGATGAGGATCAAGCACTGCATTTCTTAAATCTCAGTTGCCTTCACAGCCCTTCATCAATGCAGATAATCCTGACTATGTGGTCTTCCTCAGTCCTTATATCCCAAAGTCTAATCTTCCCCAGCGTAACAGCACATTCTGTGTATTTCCCTCACTCAGAGATAGCTGTTGCACACCGAGCTGCAGCAAAACAAGGGTTGTCCTCCTTCAAGCCAACATACCCAAATGTTGTACGCCATTTACAAGAGAAGCCCTCACTGCCTAACACGTCCCTGCACACAGACGACACCTCCCCTAGCCTCCTGAAGCCCAGGTGTCATGGCATAGTCTCCTCACCGCGTCCACTACCTGGTCCTCTCTGCCTAGGATGGAAATTTCCCCTGCTGCTGCTGGGAGAAACTGGCTTTCCTCCGGTTCCCACTCCCACCATCTCTCATTCAGTTGAGCCCTACAGAACTGCCCAGTTCTTCTAACGAGTCTGGCTTCCTCAAGAAGCAGCTATAAATATCTACGCAGGCTGTGTCCCTCCCATCCAGCACCACTTGTCTTAGCGGTGTACAGGGGAGAAGGGTGGCACAGAGGCAGTGTGCCCCGGGCAACTGCTGCTGCTGGTGCAGCCTGTGCTTCACCCCTTTCTCCTGCCCTGTGGAGGGACGGGAGGGGGACAATACGACAACAGAAAGCATGAGGGAAGCAGAGGAAAGTGGGCAGAAAGAGAGAAAAGGTCTGTCGTGGTTTGGGCCGGACTGGCCATTGGAACAAAAGGACAAGAAGCAAAGGCGAGATGGGACACGACTTCACTGACTTCAGGATACGCTCCGCGCACCTCCAGCAGGACAGAAGCACTAGTCCCCCAGTTTGAGGAACACCACCATAAGGCCTGCTTACAAGTAAAATCATGTATGGAACAAAAAACTTACCAAAATTCATGAAGTATCACATAATAATTGGAAGGCCTTCATATCCAGTTATTATTTTTTCAAAAGTAACACATTTTTTGAGGGCTTTGATTACTTTGGGTTTTAAATATGTTTTTCCAAGGTCCCTGTCAAATTAACTTCTCATGGAACTAAAGTGACTTTTAAATTACACATAATTCTATAGTAAAACAAATACAATTGCATGCAATATTTGCAACACAATCTTTCAAAGTAAATTGAGATTTTCAGTTATATATTGGAGTTAGATATTCAAATCTCATTAATGTTTTTAACATCTGATCCAAAGTAGAAAGCATACACTAATGATGCTGTAAGAAAAAGAAGCTTACCGATGTTATCCTTCTCTTTACAGGAAATAGAATAGCAACAGATTTCTCTGTCTTGAATAGCTGAAAGGTTTCTGCAGAAAAAAAAATTATTAAATAGTTGCGTTGTAACTTCACAAAGACTGACAACAGAAATTTCCATTAAATTACACGTTTTCTGCTTTCTACTCAGTGGGTTCAATTCTATCCTCAAATATCAAATTTTTAAAATATGCTACTGCACACAAAAAAAATCTACATTTCTTAAACTATAAAGATTAAAAGGATATAAAGTAATTTCACAAAAATTCAAATTTCTCATTAAGTCAGTGTAATAGTGAAAAATAAAAATACATAAATCCATGAGCTGAAAATTAATATTTTGTAGTGGTAACCAAGTAACATTACCATGCCTTAGCATTCACTCTTTACTCTTTTCACGTAGAATTCAGAGGTTTTATCTTTAGTAACTCTTACAATCAAATGACAGTAGTCAAATGATCACACCATTAATCTTCAGAATGTTTGTTATATTATACTTAAATATATCCCTATCCCCTTGGAGTTTCTGAGCTGACAGGAACCTCACATAGTTCAACACGGGGAAGTTCACAGTCCTGCCCTTGGGGAGGAACACCAATACATGCCAGAGGCCAATTGTCTGGGAAAGCAGCTTTGCAGAAAAGGGCCTCGGGGTCCTCATGGACACCAAGTTGAACATGATGTAGCAATGTGGCAAAAAAGGCTAACGGGATCCTGGTCTGCATTAGGAGGAGTGTTGCCTGACAGCTGAGGGAGGTGATCCTTCCCCTCTACACTCAGCCCTGGTAAGGCCGTACCTGAAGTGCTGTGTCCAGTTCTGGGCTCCCCAGTACAAAAGGGATGTGCAGCTAGTGCAGAGTCCAGTGAAGGGACACTAAAATGATAAAGGGACTAGAGCATCTCACATATTAGGAAAGGCTGAGAGAGCTGGGACTGTTTGGCCTACAGAAGAAAAGGGCCAAGGGGGATGTTATTAATTTGTACAAATATCTGAAGGGAGGCTGTAAAGAAGATGGAGCCCAGTGACACGACAAGAGGCAACGGGCACAAACTGAAACACAGAAGGCCCCCTCTGAACACAAAGAAACACTTTTTACCTCTGACGGTGACTCAGCACTGGCACAGGTTGCCCAGTCTCCAACCTTGGAGATACTCAAACGCTGTCTAGACATGGTCCAGGGAATTCAGCTCTAGGTGGCTCTGCTTGAGTAGGCGGATGGACAAGATGACCTACAGAGGTCCTTTCCAACCTCATCCATTCTGTGACTCTCTGTTTTCTAAGTCCCAGTTTAGTTGCTAGTCTTTGGACCATCCTTCTATACTGAAGCTACACTTCACTTCGCTTTCACTTCCTACTGATTAAAATTATGTGATTTGAGACACAGAATCCTATTCTGCAAAACTATTGCTATACTCCCCATTTTTACAAAACTCTGTATTTCCTTTACAATTACGCTTACAATGCATCAATTTATGTTAGTTTCAGTAATCCGTAAGTATATGCTTTGGATACATGCCAAAAATATCTGAATTGCTTAAATTTACAGATAGTAGTTTGAAATGGTTCTGTTCTAATGCCATTCAAGCATTAAACTGCCACTACAACGTACTCTGAGAAGTGTCAGTGAGCCTATTACTATCTATAGCAGTTGTATCTTCAGTGATGGGAAAACAGGATTATCTGAAACAACTTTATACAACCGAAATAATAATCAAGAGAGGTTCAAATCTACTGCAGTTATCAGCCTAGATTGCTATTTCAACTGCCAGAAGAGCTCAAAGTGGAGTACCTGAGAACGTACTTTCTCTTACACATCAAAACGGTTATCAAGCACTGGAACAGGCTGCCAAGGGAAGTGGTGGAGTCACCATCCCTGTAGGTATTTAAAAGACATGTAGATGTGGTGCTTCGGAATATGGTTTAGTGGTGATTTTGGCATTGTTAGGTTGATGGTTGGACTCGATGATCTTAAAGGACCCTTCCAACCTAGACGATTCTATGATTCTATGAATTTCACAGTGTTTCAGCCTTTTACACAGGCCAGCTACTTACAATTTCTCAATTAACTGCTTTTCATCCAGTGCACCCGGGAGGTCTCTTTTATTTCCAAGGACTAACACCTGAAAGAAATCATTCGTATCCATGTTAAATCCAGGAGCAATAAAAATTTATTTTTGCCTTTAACCATTTGTTGGCATTATTTTGGAACTTGCAGCCAAGTATTTAGAACACAATAGCACAGATATTCAAAATGACCAATGACTGTGGAAGCATCATGGAAATCCTGCTCCTAGCCAGGGTCAGGTGCTGGATGCACACCTTAAAACTGGATCCAATTATTTCTGTGTGTACCAGTATCAGAAGTCTCCTCTGGAAGCGAATCTCTCCATTCTGGATGGCATTATGGGATGGTGTTAGATTGCACTAAGTGGATTCCTTCTGCACGCAGCTAAACCTGGAGGAAAACATGCACCAGGTGCACCCAAGCCACCAACAGACATTTAATCCACAGGACCAGTCTAATGTTAATCAAAAGTAGGGCCCCAGAAGAAAAGATGGGTCTTCAAGACCCAGACATGACTCTCTCTATGGTTTTGCTCCCCTGCTTCTTAACATTGACTAAACAGCCAGGCTACCAAACCATGTATCACCCAAGCACCAGGCAAATGACTGATTCCTCTCCCTCCCCTTTGAGCATCCACGTTAGAAATCAGAAGGGCGGCCATTAGGAGTTAACTCTGTGAAATGTAGAAAGTTTACTGAATAGATGCTGGAACTTCAGAGTTCCTATGCAATCGTTAAGGCTTCAACTATAAATTAAGGTCAGATGAATGGGTTGAGTGCATTCTAAGATAAAGTAAGCAAAGTAATTATGATTGCATTCTTGTTTTCCAGATGCGTTACAATTCTGAATCAAGATTGTCCCATTATTTCCCATGAATCTGCAACACATTAAAACTCATTACTTGCAGCCTCAGATTAATAAAGCTACGTTAAAATCTATAATGCCAAAAGCCTGAGTACAATAAATTGAAAGAAGTTCAATACTAGTTACTACCTATGAAATAAAAATAAGTAAAAAATACATTACTGCACCTTGGAAATTACTCTGCTGGTCAGGCTGGGCAATTGGAATGTGATATTATAACATATAAAAGGAAAGGAACTTAATTAAATACTTCTGAAGATATGAGAGAACTATAATTTCAGGAAGGAAAAGTGCGAAGTAAAACAGAATGTGAAGACAGTACAAAGGACAGACAATGTCACTCGCCATGAGTAGCGTGACTATAGATTTCTGTAGGTTTTGTTCAATATGTACTTAACAAAAAAATGCAACAATAATAGAAAACTTTATAAAATAAAGATAGAGAGTCACTTGAAAAATTCTCCTTCAAGAACGGATGTGTGAGAATTTGATTCTCAAAACGATTCCATGTTGGTTGTCTGTCTACTTATCCTTAGATTACTTCGATCACTTGCACTGGCCAGGTGTCCAAATACCTGCTTACAAAAAAGGGGCCAAGCAAGAGCCATCAAGTTGTGATTAACTTCTTCCTGATTTGTATGTACCATTGTTTTCTTTCTTATGATCAAAAGTATGAACTCTTGCTTGGTGGTACCAGCACCAAAGATCAGTGCTCACCTGATTGATTCCTACTAGCTCTAAATTGGCAGATTACATTTAATTAAATAACATTAGTCTCCACCTTCATAATTTGTCATTAAAATTTCAGCAGAATATACTATTCTTTGACACTTCCTACTGGAGAACAGATGCATATTTGCATTTTTTCCATACAGTTCAGTTTGAAAAACTAAAAAGCTAAGAAAAATAAAAAGTCATGACACAGAAAAAGTCAAGCTCCTCCACAATCTCTGGAAGCAGAGGACACTATTGGATGTTAATGCCTGCCAACCTTCAGAAAGACAAATTCCACATGCCTTAAGATACTGCCAGAAACATGTATGGGTCACTGGTTCAAACCCAGCCAACAAGGGGACTGACTAGAAGTAATTACTGTCTGATAATGTCACACGTGAAAATGATTTTTTTCCAAATCTGTTCTGACCTTTGGACTAGAAAAGGCACAAACACACTGCAGAACTGATAAGATGCTAAGTCCTCTGAAAAAATGTCACAATAATTTTTCTAAGAGCACTCAATGTATCAAGGCTGCATCACATTTAAGCTCGTATTTTCAAGAGTCCAGAGGAACCATGAAGAATTCATGAGGATTTAGGCTACACTGTCTACATGCAGGTAAGAATAATCATCAAAATACTTACTGGAATTCCATGCAATTGTGGCTTATCTATCAAACTGTGTAGCTCATTCTTTGAAGCTTCTACTTTTTCTAAGTCTGCTGCATCCACCATGTAACTGCAATGGGAATATAGTTATTTACAGTACTGTCCATTACTTGCAGAAAGTTGCATTAAAACATCTGAAATGTGACAAATGTGTTTGCATTGACAACAGCATTAAAACAGTCCTGAGCTGTATAAGCCCTGCATTTATTAATTGTAGTAATAATACATTAATACATGAAGATACAGAATTAAATATGAGCTGTGGGGAAAAAAATGGCATGGAACATGCAATTAATTATATACCTGGGTTGCTGGATGTGTAAAACACACTAGTGTTATCATGTTGGGTCTTCTTATGTGATGCAGGCAGACAGGAAGAAAAGCATCTCTATATTAATAATATATATTTTAAAATGCATTTTCTGTGGGAATACACAAGAAAACTTACACAACTGCATTGACTCCTCTGCAATAACGCTCCCACATGCTTCGAAACCTTGGCTGCCCTCCAATGTCCCATACCTGAAAAAGGTAAGAACACCCCAACCCCAAAATGTTTTTGAACTACAAAGTACTAACATAACAGAACAATAACACTCTTACATGCAGCATGCAGGTTGTATTGACAATGCCTAAATGTAGGCAGTTTTTTAAGTGACCTTCCTCAAGAGACTCGTCTTCTCAGCCCCTTCCAGTCAATGGAGGGGGACAAGCACATTCACAGGGCAAGTCAGTCCTGTGATCTTAACAGCTCCAAATGTCCATTTGGAGATCTCTACCCTTTCCCACTCACTGCAAGAAAAGTCTTACTCAGCCTAAAACCCAGAAAGAATAGCATCGTTGTATGAAAACAGTTATGAAGTTGCATTTCTTATGGAGCTAGGGAGACCTGAGTTAAGAATACATCAGGCCTTCACCAGGATAAAGACAGATATTAAGTAAATAAAGCATTGGTCAGAGAGCAGACTGAGCCTGCGTACAGGATGATATACTCTAGGGAGCTCCAATACCTCCACAGCTCTCCCATTTGTCCATCAAATGGGCTTTAAATGACACACGGATTAACCGATCAGAACCAGAAAGGAAACAGTAGTGTAGGGTAGACCTGAAGTGATTAATCAGTGAATCTTAAGGAAAGGAAGCTCAAATTCTGCTTGGGATTTTATAAAGCTCCAATCCCGCAAATAATTATGCATGCTATTAGTGTACAGGAATCCCACTGAATTCCTTATCATTAAAGGCTAGCACATTATTTTCCTGTACAGGAGTTACTTATTCTGCTTTGCTTGCAAGAATTCAGTATTTTTGTTGGATGACAACAATCTTGTTTCAAAACTGTTTCCAAGATCTAGGATGTTGGAAAGGATCTAAATCATGCAGGCAAGGACTGCGTGATGATGTAGCTGTTGCAGCTACATCCAAAGACAGCTGCATTACAAGTGACACATCTATTAAAATAACGATGAACACTGAAAAATAAAAGGAATGGATTTGTTCCTATGTCAAAGACAAGAAGTAATTATTTCTTATTTTAATCAGATTTAGCTATCAAAACAATAGGTACTACATATCAGATCTAGGAGGCGTATCCATTACAGCACAAACTAAATTTAGAAGCAAATTTTCTTAAGAGTTGTTTTCATATTTATATTATATAAATCCAAACATGTTAAAACTGCTGTGGCAACAGAGACTTGCACAAAAGACTGAGACTTAATACACCCTTGGGATAAAAAGGCCTTCTTCAACTAATGCAGACTACATTTTTAATTCCACAACCCATACATAATATTTATGTATCAATTTATCTATCATTTTCAACACCTTATGTTCATATTTTAAATAAATATTTCCCAATTCACCATTAAAATAATTCCCTGATTGATATCTTACTCCTCCTTCAGGCATAAAATTAGTATATCACCTAAATGTAGATTGCCTTTGAACCCCTTTATAAGATCAAGAATTTTACACATTAAAGAGAGTTGAGTGATCTTCTGACCATGAACTGAATATCAATTATTATCGACACTGACATTTGAAGCACTTTTTCAAAAGTCTTAATAAAATAAACTTTTATTTTAAAAGCTTGAAAGAGATGGCTACACACTTCAGTATTATAGTTAGATGACAAACCTCACACCAACACTAATTATTCCAATAACTCATCAGGACCTTGAAACTATCAGTAACCATCTGGTGCACATCTGTGCATCTGGAAAAAGAAACCAAATTATTTTCTTGGTAGATCAGAGAAGAAAGAAGGGGAAAGAGGACAGGGAAGGCCAGTAGTAAGATTAGATTTTTGGAGACTGACAGCGATTATTCCTGGTCATCAGAAAAATCTACAAGATGATGTAGCCTAGACTAATCACCAAATAAATAATACAAGATGAAGAAATACTGGTTTTGTCCTAGTTTGATGATATATCAATATATATATCAATACTATATCAATACTATATTAAATTGCACTGCAGAACAAGTATTGTTCTCGAGAGTCACCTTGAAACAATAGAAAGAGAAGTCATTTCCAGTTTCCCTAATAAGGCTTACAGCTATTCGTTAAAGTACAACATGAAGGACGAAGATAGACGAAGTGTTTTTAATAGTGCTTGGGAACGCAGTTTACATCAATATATTAAGTTATAATTATCTGAAAAAGGGAAAGAAAATAAATGCATGAAATAAAAAAATAAAATCCTCACCTCTGTGCCTATGAAATTTAAATGGTGCTAGTAGTAACTTTCTAATACTCCTTATTATATTGAATAGACAATGACAGAGTTAACTACTTTATTCAAAACACAAATCTCTGCCCCAAACCATTTCCACTGTACGTGACTGAACAGACAGAACTGTGAGAATACAAGAGGCACCCAGGAAGGAAAGGGGAGAAGTCTTAGCATTAAAGACGTTTTCTTGCATGAATCTTGCATGTTTTGTACATCACCTATTTTTGTATCCCAGTATTTAACACAGAGATAAAAAGTATATTCTGTGTGTGACCTGGGAGGGGCAGGAGACTACACCCTAACAGCGGAATATACAGCTAGCTATAAAAAGAAGTTTATTTTGTCTGGGTGCTTTAAAAAAGAGACTGGATGTCAAATTGCTCCCACGGCTTTTTGTTGGTCCCTCAGGAATAAAATTTTCATAGTATTTAAGAGATAATTTTATCCCTAGAAGACCAGCTGATTTTAAGAATCAGAAAATGCCTACAGAATGACCAAACCAGAGAAAAAGTTTCTTTGATACCCAGTACCATTGCCTCACAGGAGATTAAAATCTCAAGGAGTTGTTTAGGCTCAATCTCAAAGGCATATATCTTATTTCTACTGTATTTTATAAATCACAATTTTATTTCTTCCTGTCTACTCCTTTAGAGTAGTAATTCTTACCATGCTTGCAGGTCTACGCTCTCACAAAATAATGCAATGTTTTAATTTGTAAACTAGATTAAACTCCATACTTTGGAATCATCATTTACCATATATATGTGCTTATACTTACCTGTTAAATCAAATTCTTCTACAACAGGAATCTCTCTGGACATGTCTCTTGTTCAATTTCTTCATATGGATCTAAGACTCTTTAAGACTGCTATGTTTAAGGAGCAAATTCTTTTCTTTTGCACAGAGTGGTATCACGACAGTTGAGAAAAAATGCATCTGGGGAATAGGTTCAAAGGTTTCTGAAAGCTTTCAGTTACAAGAAGGCTCGTTAACACTCTAGTTGTGTTTCTTTTAATTAGCTTATATTGTGGTAAGTCTTGATGGTTAATGACAAAGTTAAAATATTTTCTAGATGTCAGTTTTACATGGCTTTATTTCAGACATGCTGGGTAGGGACACAGATGTGTACAATGACATGTTTGTATCTTGATGTCAAGACATGGCTTCAGTACCTATGATCTCATGGTAATCAGTGAAACCTAGACAGCTATTCAACCGACCAGATGTAACATCTTCTTTAGGATGACAGAATTATGTTCTAGGCTTGACAGTACTGTCTAGCGCTCCTCTGACTGTTATTAAAGGAGATTAACCCTCATTGGAGACATACAGCTGTTTACATTGAGGCATCTTAATTTGCAAACTGAATCCAACACTCCAAATACTTGAACTCAGAAATATATCTTTCTGCTCAGGATTCAGAAAGTATCAGCCATAAAACCTAATCTGAACAAACAGGTGAGGAAATTCTAAACACGTAAGAATAGTTGGGCAGAGTAAGGTAGCATCAGCATTATCCAACACTACATTGTACACAGACAAGTCCACGTATACTAAGTGTGACTAACAAGCTCATGCATACACAGCAAGCAGCCATGGCATTCATAGGCAACTCAATGTGCAATCATAGAATCATAGAACGTGTTGGGTTGGAAGGGACCTTTAAGGGTCATCTAGTCCAACCCCCCCTGCAGTAAGCAGGAACATCTTCAACTAGATCAGGTTGCTCAGAGCCTCATCAAGCCTGGCCTTGAATGTCTCCAGGGATGGGGCCTCCCCCACCTCCCTGGGCAACCTGTTCTAGTGCCTCACCACCCTCATCGTAAAGAACTTCTTCCTAATGTCTAATCTAAACCTACCCTGCTCTAGTTTAAAACCATTGCCCCTCGTTCTATCACTACACGCCCTTGCAAACAGCCCCTCCCCAGCTTTCCTGTAGGCCCCCTTCAGGTACTGGAAGGCTGCTATAAGGTCTCCCCAACGCCTTTTCTTCTCCAGGCTGCACAAGCCCAGCTCTCTCAGCCTGTCTTCATAGGAGCAGTGCTCCAGCCTTCGGATCATCTTTGTGGCCCTCCTCTGGACCTGCTCCAACAGGTCCATGCATGGGATTCATTTCCCTCAACTTCAGCCACCTAAAACGCAGGCATCTAATCCAAGTGACTAAACTCTCTCTGTGGCTACTGAAGAGCTCAGAGGGCACCCACAGCAGGAAACGATTCCATCTGTCTTACCCACCTTGCCCACCAGGTGAACCATTCCTGCAAAGCGCTCACTGCTCTCCACTGAGTTTAGACAGCTGGCTCAGGCTGGCTTCCTCCTTTTCACCTGGCTGAGCTCAGGGAGCACAAATCCTAAATAGTCACCTATTCTAGACTGGAATCTTCAACCAGTAGTGTTCAGCTTCCCCATCTAATAAACAAGAAGAATAAAAAGAGCTAAATCAAATAACCTTACACCTTTTAATAAATTGCCCTGTGGATATAAAATCTAGAGCCTTACTTGTAGTACCAGCCATGTAACCTGTTATGGAAGTTCGAATACCTTACTACCTTAGAATACTTACTACTTACCTACTATACTATATTTTGGAAATGCCTTTACATTTGCTCTTAAAGCTGAAAAAAACATGACCCATGGCTACATTTTCTGAAGGCAATACTTCCCAGAACACTGTATTTCTGAAGTCAGTCTTGGTTCCTTAAAGAACCCTGTTGTCACTCCGCACTGGCAATAAAGTCCAACTTTTGAACATTTTTTGCAACCAGGTATTTCATTATAGTTGTGTCAGACAGATATGCACACTTCACAGTTTATAATTACCAAAGTTAATCATAGCACTTTCACTGAAGAATGGGAAATGGACTTAGACTTGCAACACAAAATGGCTGAACATCTTCAACTCCTGAAAACAAGTCCAGAAGCATTTCGATGGAAGGGGTTACTTCTCAATGACCGGGCTATATTTGCCATTTTGTTAAGAGATACAGGGTACCATGCTGGAAAGATGAACAGGTGGATTTTAAATAGGACACAAAAGCAAAGTCTGTTCTCAGAAACCATTTTCTGAATCTTGTGCTGCTTAGCTCCACAGTGTGTTCTAAGGCAGGAGAGTGGCAGGGAACCCAGCTTTAGAGGTAAAACTGTAATCCCCTCAATCAAGAAGGAGCCAACCCACCCTAGCCTCAATATTGTGTCCTTCCCAAAGTAGAACACCCTGGTTCTGCATGACCATGTGCAATCCTTTGTAACCCTCTTTTCACATGATCATGAATCAGTCTCTAGACATCAAAATCCAAGAGATTCTGGTGAAAGAGGGCATATAGAAGTTATAAGTTGTAGGCAAAACTTGCATTTGGAAGACCAAGGGCAAGGAGACCAGAGGCAAGGACACTGATAGCTCAAAACTGGTGATCAATAACTACTGAAATGATTATTAATTTTGCTTGTCCTTGAAGACCATATAACCATGAAAGCAAAAATTAGTATTTGCTCAATAGCAAAGAAAAGCCAAGAGGATGTGCAACAGTGTGTATGCTGGGAAAAGGTAATCTAATATCGGTAAATTAGACAAGAGGACATTCTCCCATGACAGATACAACCCCACAGAGCAGCTCTCTGGCACGCTCCTCCTGTGTCCCCCACATCTCAAGTCTGAGCCATTCTGACAGATTCCCAGCATCTACCAGTGAGGCAAAGCTGCTGAGGACAGAGCTAACCAGGGGCAGCATTTATGGTTCCCATGTGTCCCAACAGGATGTTGGAATAGAACACATGCTTATATAAACTGCAGATAACTTCAAGATGGGAGTGGATAAAAAGAGAAGATCAGAATCCTGAAGTATCTGGACCAACTAGAGGAATGGTCTGAAATAAGGCAGCTGGAAGTTAACACACACAAGTTCAGAATGCTATGTTTAGATCACGGGAACTAAATGCAGTAACACAAAATGGATAATAACCAGGTAGAGGTGCAGGACAAAATGCCTGAGCAGTTCACAAACTAAATATGTGTTACAACAGTGTTGCAGATCTTAAATCAGCATGTACTAGCAGAAGCATCTTATGTACAATTTTGGAAGTGTGTACTGCCCTGTCCTCAGTGTCAGAGAGGCTCCTACACTGGGTTTCAGCATCAGTCTACAGAACAGAGACAGACTAATTTGAAAAAGTCCAGATGAGAAAAGAAACGGTGCGAAGAGATTTTGAAAATATGACCTATAAAGAGGGGAGGAGGGAGCAAACCCCTAATGCTTCCCAGGAAATGGTTGCCAGATATAGAAGAGAAGAAAAAAGCAGCTCAATTTACCATGACAGCAACTCATGTCAGATATTAGGAAAAAAGCTTTCTAACACTTAAGAGTGGAAGAACACTGTGCAAAACAAAGGATATTGTAGAACCTTCTTCATGGAAGAACCGATTTTAAGAAACAATTACCTACTTGGGTAAATATGTGATTCACCTCAGAGCACAAGTTTGGTTTAGATGATTCCTTGAGATCAACTCTTGGTCCTTATTTTTAGGAGTCCTAATAGTTACTCTGAATGACTGGTGCTACATTCAACACTCCCTGTTCTGAATCAGGACACTGACTTCTGGCCCCATGTGCTTGTCCCAACCACTGTAGATGTTCCTACCTAATGCATCATCCTGTCTCACACTCTGCAGCACGCAACTCCCAGCACAGATACAGTCTCCAAGGCTTCTCTTCTCAAACTATCAGATGATAGAGTGCTTTCATACTTTTCCTTCTTAGTTGATCATTGAGTAATTCTGAGTATGCTCTATAATTGTTCTCTGAGCCACTCTCTAACCCTCATTTAACTCCTTTTCACAGAATCACAGAACCACTGAAGGTAGCAGTGGCCTTTGGAGATTGCATAGTCCAACTCGCCCTAGCCAAAGCAGGGTCACCTAGAGTAGATGGCTCCAAGGATGGAGACACCAGAATCTGCCTGGTCAACCTGTTCCCATGTTCAATCACCCTCACAGTAAAAACACTTTTTCTTATGGTTTAAATGTAATTTCTCATATTTCAGTTTGTGCCTATTGCTAGTTGTCCTGTCTCTGGGCATCACTGAGAAAAGTGTGGCTACACTGATGAGATCTCCCTGCGCCTTCTCTTCTCTAGGCTAAACAGCCTCAGCTATCTCAGCATCTCCTCATATGAGAGATGCTCCAGCCCCTTAATCATCTTCACAGCCCTTCGTTGGACTCTCTCCAGTAACTCCACATCCCTCTTGTACTGGGGAGCCCAGAACTGGACACAGTACTCCAGGTATGGCCCTACCAGTGCTAAGTAAAAACGAGGGATCACCTCCCTGGACCTGCTGTAAAAGCTCTTCCTAATGCAGCCCAGGATGCTGTTGATCTCTGCTGCAAAGGTACACTGCTCAACAGTGGTCAACGTGGTGTCCACCAGGACCACCAGGTCCCTTTCCGCAAAGCTGCTTTCTAGTCAGTCAGCCTGTTGTGCTGACCGGGGTCCTTCTCAGGTGCAGGACTTTGTACTTTCCTTTCTTTACCTTCAGAAGGGTCCTGTCAGCCCATTTCTCCATCCTGTCGAGGTCCCTCCGGATGGCAACATAACCCTCTGCTGTATTAGACACTCCTCCTAGTTTTGTATTATCAGCAAACTTGTTGAGGGTGCACCCTGTCCCATCATTCAAGTCACTAATGAAGATGATAAACAATCCCTGGGGTACATCACTAGCAACTGGACCTACTACTGTGGATCACAGCCCTTTTGATTCCAGCAGTACAGCTTTTCCTTATACAAAACTATCATAAATCACTGGGACATCCCACAAAAATTCTTCTTCATAGAAATAATCACTTTTGACTTGAAATCAGCCGAGATACGGCATGGCCTTTTCAGAGTGACCCAAGCCATATGGAATAGCCATTACTTGCTGAAACACTGCTGGAGCTATACAGGCAGTACACACAGAGGCTTGTATTACTGCATGACACGTGAGATGATGACACGACAGGTAAGATGTTTTTTAATTGCTGCTGAATAGCAGGATGAAGCATTACAAAGCAGGAGGATTGTGTTTCTACGATGATATTTGGAGATTTGGAAACTCTATTATCCAGAGGAGGGGGGCGTCCTGCAATGAAGGAAGCTGGAAGAGGAACACACAAAGCTGGGATACTCCTCCTCCTCCTCCCTCTCTGCCACATCAGAGCAAACAGCAAGTAGGAAGAAGCTTGGCTTTGCCCTCCCTCCAGACGACTGGCCTGCACTGGCCCGGGCTGCAGCTCCCGTGGAAGGACGCTGGCCTCTAGTGGTGACAGATGGGGTGCCGCAGTCCCATCTCCCCAGCCCCAGCTGCTCGCTGCTCCCTCCAGACTGCAATATCCAGGGGGGTGCAGAAACTGGTGATGCTCTTTTAAGAAAACGAAGTGCACAAGCAAGGAAAATGAAGCTGCTGCATTGCCTGCGCGTATCCATGTCTTGTGTTGCTCTATTTCTTTTTTATACCTGAGACTATTCTAATAACATCACTGCGAGAAGCAAAGGTTGATCAGCTGGAGCTTCACAATCATTTAAAATAACAGTCTGTGATGCTTGTCTTCTGGGGCTCTCAAAATTCGGTTTGTTAATAGAAATTTTTTAGCTATTGTCTAGCTTATTCAACAGTAAATCTCACCAAAGCAAAAAGACTACCAATACTGAGCTGATCCAAAAATAGAGAAATGCCATCAAACCCAAATCACTCAGCAAACAACAAAACTTGCTTGGAATTAAAACCTCAAATTAATTCAGCCATAGATTTTTTGTCAGAAAAAAAGTGATAGCCATCAGCTTTGTTATGAACTTCACCAAAATAGTTTTAACAGATCCTTAAGTTGTAATACATTAGGTATTTTGATGTTGAAAAACATCCTGTAATTAAAAATCTCAACCACAACCTCAAAATCCATACAGCTTCCTGCTTAGATTTCGAATACTGCCTGGTAAAATCTTTCTTCTTTGCTTTTTCTTTTTTCAGAAATAACAGGTGACAGGTTTAATTAAATACACTGACAAGCCAAAATTTGACAATTCATGGTTATAGCTGACAGCTTTACATTTCTGATTATTCTCAACTTTGATTAAAGAGCACATGAAATTGGCATCTTCCTAGAAAATTTTTCAGATTGCATAAATCACTGTTTTTCTTTCAGTGTGGTTCAGATAAACACTCACACACACAGACATGCCAGTGACCATACTAGGATTAGAGACTAAATATGAGAATAAATCTACTGGCTTCTGGAAGTAACTGCCAAAATCAGAAGAAAGTAAAGACCATGGGCTTCTTAGTTCTTGTTGCCTTCTGGAATTGAATGGAAACTAGAGATAGAACTGTAGTAAAGAAACCAGGCAGTGATGCTGCACTAGCACAGTACTTCCTTCTTAGTGGCCTACCCCAGAATACGGCAAAAACCAGATAGAGGATTAATATCACCTACTTCTTGGTGTTGCGACTTACTTTGCCTAAGGTGATCAGTCTTACACTTCTGAAATGCTGTTTTTTCACTGATGACTTTTTGGCCTAGACAGTTTCTCAGCCTCACTCTTATAGTAAGTTTAATTCATTCTGTTTTGCAATATCCCCTGACACCTTTAAAGAAGGTCAGACGCAAGTTCTATCCGCTTACCCTGAAGACCATTCCTGCCATCTTTGGAAAGGACTTCACAGGTTTAGTAAAATAACACTTTTTCATGGAATTTTAATAATAACTGACAGTTGGGTATCATAATATTTCTATGAGAAAGGTAACCTGATTTGTTGGGATAAAAAGGTTAAAGAAAAGTTCACTCTGAATCCTTGTTGACTAGACTGCAAAAAGGTCATCACAGACTCTAGCGAGAGGCACCCTCTCACCATTCTTCAGTCATCAACTTACCAACAAATGACGTCCTTCTCACAGTAAAATAGTTTTGGAAAGTTTATCTAGCAATTAGGCTGTAAGATTTTAACAGCTTACCTAGATATAAGAATAGTGACGTACAAGTACTTCATCTTGACAGGCTTTTAAGGAAATAAGCATCTATACATGAGCAATATTCCCCTACACCTCTTACTTTCACAGTATGCTTTGTAGCTCTCATTGTAGCAGAGAGACCATGAGAACTGGTTAAGATAAATTATATTCCTGTGCCGATTGCCTTTCAAACCAAGCACTGTTTTCTAAAGTAATAAGCATATTAATAATGTTAGCACTATCCCCTTCCTCTTAACATCTCTTTTGTAACAACTATATATAACATGACTTTTGAGATCAAAGTGTAGAACAAGGAATGGTTCCACAGAAACTCAGACACTTCCTCCCTGCATGAACTTGATCTTGCAATATCATTTGTGCAAACAACTCCAGTATCTACTTATTAGTCATTTCCTTCACCTACTTGAACTATCCTGGCTCAAAAAATACTTTATTTTGAAGACTCTGTCTACTTGTAAATGACTTCTGTTTGTCTCGTTGAATGAACGATCAACAGCTTTCTCATTTTCTTCCATGTCTGACAATTCTGTAGCAGCATCAGTATAGCACTCCAACTATCCTTATGCTTCCCCTATACAAACTCTAAATCATGACCTTATTGTTTCTCTGCAAAAGACAGAAAACAAGGGAACTGAAAGGAAATTCCAATTCCTGTGGATTATTTATGAACTATGGTTCAATGCGGCAAATTTTGTGACTGTGGCACCTACGGACCTCTTTGATCAGCTGTAAACCAAGACAGATGTAATGAAAAATGTACGAAACTGACATTAAGGAAAAATTAACATTGAATCCTCTCCTGGCTGAGTTAAGAAGCATTGCTAAAGCTCAAGTGGAAGGTACTGCTTCAGTACAAATGTGCTCTTCTGAAGAGAATGGAAGACTCAGGCAGAATAAAGAACACCTGCATGCCTGAAAGAACAATAAAAGAAAAATACCTCTTTGAATAAATGGAAACTTAAGACAGTTTGACTACTTAAACTGAAGCAAACAGCTTTTGCTTGTAAGTCTGCATTTGCTGTTCAATGCTAATCACAATTTTCTCACTGGTCCCGTTCTACACATCTGCCATTGATGTGTAAGAGGTCAAGAAAGCATGGGATGGCCCTAGGATGCATTTGCACTTCAGCGGCAGTACCTCTGATGTTCTTGTTGTAAGTACAGTATTTGATTTGCTGTCATAGCTAGTGTACATGTTAATTTGTGTATAACAAACAGAATCTTGGGGGAGAAAATTTACACAATTAGCACATCAATCAGACCGTTCTTCGGATATCAATGCCCATTGACTTCTCCATAAATTCTCTTTCATAACTAACACGAATCATGAATTAATCGTAAGGACTAGAAAACTTAACACAATACAAAGTTTGTATATACTAACAATATAGCATTAAACATTTTTTTTTTTAAATATTGTCAGTGATCCATCTGAATCCACAAGCAGTTTACGTGTGCATACTGAACACATAATTCTGACAGCCCTCTAGCAACAGGCAGTGTTAGCTGTGCTTAAAAGTTTGCAGGTACCAGAGTGGAAGGATGAAGGAAAACATTGTTTTTCTCACCAAATGGAGATACTGCTTTCTTCCTGTCCAGATTCTGCGCTTTAAATATGGTGTTTTGCAGCTATCTAAGTCAATCCACCCAGGCTGCCTCCAAAATGCATCATTTTGCCTGTGTCTGTATCCTGCTTTCCCACACTGTGGTGGCACCAACAATCACACAGCTGCTTGGGGAACACACTACTCAGGTAATTTGACTGGGGAGAAACTCGGATCGGGGTGGGTTTTCTTTGGTTGGCCTGTGTGGTTTTTTAGAGGTTGCTTACATGTGTATCAGTTGGCTCATCTGACTACTGCTTTGCCATGTGATCACTGGTGCTGGAAAAGGGGTGGAAGGGTGCAGGGCCAGGCTTAAAGTAGAATGTAAAACCTCACACTACGATCTACTTAAGCTGATTGTAAAAGCTTTTTTTTTTTTTTTCTTTTTTTTCCAGAGGAGCTGGTTTTATTTCCCTTTTATTTCCAAGAAAGATTCTGTTTGGAAAGCAGAATTTGGACTCCAAAGGAAAAAATATTCAGAAGTTCTGATTTTGATTAAAAAGGTACTCTCTTGGGAGAAGATAAACAGGAATACACCAAGCTACTGTGAGGCTGAAGCATGTTGTTTCTACAGCTCTTTGCTCAACAACATGTAGATGGTTGTTGGGACCCAAGGCTAGAATTTCTTTTTTTTTTCCTCAGTTGCTGACAAACTCACTCCCAGACTAAGCGGGGACATTTGTTGCTTCCTCTTTAAGGGATAGGAGCAGGTATTTTGAGGAATGAGGTGTTTGGGGTTTGGTCTTTCTGTGTTTATGCAAACGGATGCAGCACAAAACCAGGCAGTGGAAGACGGGAACATGTTTGAGGACAAGAGGATAACGGGCATGAGGAGATTTGGAAGGAAACTCCATAGCAAGGAAAGAGAGGAAATAGCTCTCTGTTGATCAGTATACCATCTTGTTATGCAGCACGAAGACTGCCCTACTGCAATCAAAGCAGATGTTCCCATAAATTGAAATTTCCCCCTCCCAGCCTTACCTTACACGTGGCATACATACTACCACAAGCAGAGCTGGCCACAGAGAAATGAACCAGCAGAGCTGAAGGACAGCTTGCATGATCTTCTATATACTGAGAACAAAGGTGAAGAAGGGCCAAGGCCAGAAGTGAAACGTCATCATTGATGAAACTCTCTGATTTTTCATCAAAAATAGCATTCATAAGAACTACCAGAAAGTATCATGAAATAGCCTCTGCTTACAAGGAAAAGCGGTGTAACTGTTACTCAGCATAACGTGCACTTTGCGCGCTACTTCTGTCTCCTGAAAGACCAGTTCAGTTACCTTTTACTCTTTCTGATTCCTGGATCTCCAAAATAAGGCTTGTGATTCTGGTCACCTGTTTTCTGCAGATGCAGTCCAACTGATGCAGGCTTATTCATATTGCCATATAAATTCCTCTGTGTTTTCAGAGAGCTGGCCACTGTGTAAAGTAATGCTGGTCTTGACTTTTTACTTCAAAGAAGAGTTTGGACATGTTGCATTGAGCATTGCAGTGCTCATCATGTGACAGTGTGGTTTTTGTAAGCTCACAAACACACACACACACCCCCCACTGGAAAAAAAAAGTAGTTCAGGCTTCTATCAATCATTTACCTTTCAGGAAATGCATGACTTCAAAATGCGTTGTCTTCTTGCTCGCCTGCTCTGTGGTAAGAGTAAGGTCAGATTCTCTCCCAAAGTAGGCTCTAACCATGTACTCACCAAAATGATCATGCACAAAGTCACAAACTTGAGGTTACCAAGGCAATAATGATTCTTCTCCACTTTACTTTTACTCCATTTTACATTTTATTCCATTTTCCTGGGAGAAACTCTTCAACTCTTTATTGTGGACCTAGTTTTAAGATACTCACTATCATTTATTTTTGGCAATCTGCCAAAATTTCCTGGAAAATTCATATCAGACCAAAACATGGGTGATTTTAAAAGTTTTTATTTCAGCCAAACCTGACATGACGTTCAAGAGGTTATATGGGAAGGAGGGTTGGGGTGATGAGAGGAAATAGTTGGGTGACATTCAACTTTCCATTCCAATAGCTTTCAAAAGACTGGCTTATTAGGCACTGTAACATACAAGCAGTAGATGGACTTGTTGATTATTCTGCAAGCTCATAACAGAGAAGTACATACACAAATGAAATGTACAGCTGAAGGCGCTACGGTCATGTGAAATTTTGTGAAAGTATAGCAAGATCCTATGACCAGAAACAGACAGGCAGTCACATTATTTATACCACTATGGTCTAGGTTTAGGGTTTTTTAGTTCAGTTTTAACATCTCCCAACCAACAGAAGTCAATTATGCCTTTTATCACCCTTTACCTGCTCTCTGTTTAGAGAGAATGGGAAGACAGTTAACAACTACTTATATTCACATTACAGGTCATTTCAGGAAATCCTCCCTAGGTTTAGGAGTCACATCAAACCAGAGAAAAAGAATATCTTTAGAACTGAGGGATAAAGGAGAGAAAATGAAGGAAGAGGAGGGAAAAGACAGGTAAAGACAAAAACCTGTATCCCCTTCACCTAATTTTAGATAGAAGATATGAATTCGATCTAAACTAATCGACCAGGCTCCCTTCATAATCAAACAAGAGCACCTTAATACTACTGGAGTGACTTACCTCTATTTTGACGCCTATGGCATGAATCACAACCAAACTGGCATCATCTGTATTTCTCTATAGGCCAAAGAGGTGGTTCCCTGACAACTGACTTGCATTCAATGTTCTATCACCATATAGCTAACATTATGTGAGCTAAATCATACTCTTTCCTGAAATGCGTAGGTTAGGAGTGAAGTTGCTTCAGATTTCCCTTACAGTTGTGAGAGGGAGAGAGAGAAGAGAAAAGAGAGGCACCTCCAGGAATCAACTCAGCTCCCTTAATATCTCAGAATTTTATGACATTTCTAACCCAAAAGAGTGCAACAAAGCTTCTGCCTGGCATGGATATAATGAAATCAAATAGATTAATGTAACAGAGAAATATACGTCTATATTTGTTTAAAGAGTTGGTTTTGAGCTAGAAAAACAGATAAGTGATCCTACCATCTTAAAAGACATTTCCTAAGCTTTCACATTCCAAGTTGAAATCACTTTGTCTATTAGTTACTCACTCTATTAATTCAAACATGCACACCTACCTTTATGGTAACGTTTCCTTTTGTTATTTTTCTCATATTGAAGCCTACTGTAGGAATCATATCTTCCGTGAACTGTCCTGACTAAAATAGAAAAAAAAATTATATTTATTATAAAATAGTCGATACACAGCAGGTAAGTTTCTCGTTTGCAATCAAAAATTCTTATTTTACAACACTGTAAAATATCACATTAATTTTCCGCAAGAGCACTGGCTAGCACTTCAATTAATGCATTGTCACGCCAAGGAAGACTGTTCATTTCAGCCCCTTTAAACGATCTTTTATTCTCCTCAGCAACAAAGATCACCCCAGAAACCACGAGACTTCAGATAATTCTTCATCTGATCCTTCAGCAAACCAGAAAGCAGCACGGTCAAAATATAGAATCATAGAATGGTTTGACCTTTAAAGGTCATCTAGTACAACCCCCAATATGATAAAATACGATAAAACTGACTATACCAGGATTTTTCCCTGTAGTTTCTCACTACCGTTACCAATGGTTTAACTCCAAATATAATAAACGGTGAAGGACTACTCTTATGTAGAGAGTACAACGTGCAGACCCTTTCCTTCTGAGTAGGTGACAGCAGAGGAGTCCCACTGTGGAACCTAAGAGAACGCCATTAAGACAGAAAAATACAAGGTACTAACTCAGCACACCATAAACTCAAAACATAAAATCAAAGCGCTGCCTCCTCCCCCCGTTCAGAGAAATATTCTTACAAGACAGACGCATATCATCATGCCAACAGGAACCTCACACACATCTACCCACTACAGAAGACAGCTTTTGAGAAGAAAGGTGAAACTCAGATCTAAGTATTTAATTATTAATTCTTCTTTTTCAAAATGTATCATTAATAAGATACTGTGTCTCCTAGGCGTGGTGCATTAAGATATGCAGATGGTTACTTAACAGTCACCTCTATGTGGAGGTCCAGGTGCTCTCTGCAACATACTCAGTAGTCCTGGGTTACCAACCATTCAGAAAGGAGTGCAGGACCTTCTTGATTTGCCTTTGTCCTTCCATATCTATCTGCTCATATTCCCTTCACAAACCTCATCATCCCACGTGCCCTAGGGGATTTTTTTGGAAGAAAATATGGGTATGTGGACAAGGAGGGATGCAGGCATGCTTCAACAGGTCCCTCCCATCCGACAGCCGGATGATCAGACCTTCAGGGTGCACCAGAGCAGCCACGTGCCTCACCGTGCACGCACTGACACGAGCTACTCCTAGTGCTATTGCTGGTCGCTGTATGCTTTCCACAACTTTTCTCTTTGCTGTTCAAGGCAGAGTGAGAATACACTATGACTCCAGTTTGTGTTCACAAACTAAGATTAATTATTTTTAATCTGGGACTTTAAAAGCTGTATAACCTTTGACAGTTATTTGATCCTCTCACAAGATTTTGGGGTTTGGAATTAGATCCAGAATTAGATTCAGGCAAGAAACAACTTCCATCAATTACTTGTTCAACTTTACCTATGGGAACCTTCTTGCTAAATTCTCTACTATACATCTTCCCCATCTTTTGTTTCTGAAAGTATCTTTTTTTCCTCCTCTTTCCTTGCTTCAGTGACTTGTCAACAGCTGTAGGAAAAAAACAGCGAAGACAAATGCACCTGCAGCCTCATACAGACACACGTACCCAGCAGTGACAGAAGTTTTTAATTGGATGGAGTAAGACAAAGCCAATAAGTAACCATCTCCTGTAGCAGGTACCGGCCTAATTTGTTAAAACATATAGTACATTTATTTGTGAAGGACATACATACGAACACATAAATCCTGAGAATGTAGCGTCATTACTTAAGCAGAAGAATGCCTGCAAAACAGGCCAGCCAACTCAGGAGGCTATTGTTTAAACAAACTCACAGTAAGTCAGGATTCCGCTTTTGTCAGCAAATTATACACCATATCTAATACGCTAAACTGGAAGACGAAAATCAAAAAATCCCATCACAACTGTTCTGGTATTGAGGATAAAACGCAAAGAATTAGTGTCCCCTTTACCGGTCTTTAGTCTTTTCGGCTAAAAATTTTCCATTCTGGTTGAATGGAAACAGCTACAAAGAAAGTATTCTGTTTACAGTTCTTTATTTTCCCACACAATGGAAAAAAGAAAGTACCATGCTGAATCTTTCGCCAGCATTAGTCCAAAAACTCTGATTACCGTGTTTTCTTTCAAGTGCTATAAGCACCATAAATTAAAAAATCTGTTCCATTTTGCTTGCTAAGGAAGTTTTACATGACAAATTACCTATTTTGGTGAATATTCAAGATGTGCCAACAAGTTTATTGTTGTATCTCAGTAAAAAAGAGATTACATCCTGACACAGATGAAAACAACTGATGCCAAGAAGTTTGAAATGTCCTCTTTAAACATTGCTGAATATTGAACTGAAAATGAATACTGCCGTAACCCCTCACGATAACGACCATGGCCCAGACTCTACTCCGTTACATCAGTGCACATCTGACGTTATCCAAGGTTTCCACCGGTAACAGAGGACTAAATATGGCTCAAGCTCTTCTGGAAGGAGACTGTCTCAAAGGGTGTTTATTCAGTGGTAGCATGATAGGATGTCTGAATACTACTGCAAAGTGGAAAAAATAGTAATTTCTTATCTTTTGTTTCTATGATCCATTGCAGTTTGCATTTTAAGTAGCCACTATTTTGTGACGGTTATTTTCATCTTGTCACACTCTAGCCACATACACACAAATGCACATAGAATTCCCATTCTATTTGCCATCCCCATAACAACTGTATTCAAGAGTAAGCTATTATCCATTGCCTTACTCCCAAATTCTTCAGCCACTCTTCTTCAGTGATCATCATGGTGTGTTATCTCCAGGTTCAAAGATCCAAAAGCTACAAAACCTGCAATGTGTGACACTCCCCAAGTCAGAAAACATAGATGCCTCGTAGAATATTCTTAAGCAATATGTTCGCTGGCAAAATCAGACCTGCAGTAACAGCAGTGCTCTTGTATTCAAGATATTAGCATGAGAGAGACAAACACTTATGATGCCATTCCACAGGTAGTGTAGTATAAGTGAGTGGACAAAGTCTAATACCACACACTACCGTTACTGTGGTCTCTGAACTGTTACGTTCTTCTTTGCTCCATTTATGAAATCAATCCAAGAAGCAATACAATTTGTCACATCTTTTCTTCCTTCCTCAGCAAAGCCCACCCTTGGGAGATGAACACTTCCAGTGGGCTTGAGGAGTGCTGAGGCCCGTGTTACCAAGACCGCCTGAGTGCCTAACAAACTAACTAAAATACCAGTTCCAGATCTTTTCTGTTTATTGATTGCTGATGTCCCCCAAAACATACTTTCATTGTGCACTTTTCCTACCCCATTCCTTGTTCCCTTGCTCTCTCTCCACTTCCTCTCTCACACTAATTCACAATCTCCTACTTTTCCCTTAATCCGTAATTGTATATGAAAGCAAATTGCAAATACCATATACTCATGTCATTGTTGCCTCAATCTCTTTGACTTTAGGCCATACACCTCGCCTCAATCTCTTTGACTTTAGGCCATACACCTCCCAGTCTGGTTTCAATTCGTGTTCTAGTAACTTTACAGGATAAGGACTGACAAATATCTGGAAACCTTTATCTGGTGGCAGGTGAAGCTGCAACACACCTCACAACAGTGATCACCTTGCAGAAAAGGGTATGCACTAAGCTTCATGATTAGTAGTAACCATATTTAACAGATATATTTGTTTCCATCTTCCTATGGAAAGTAAATCTTTGTGATGGACCCAAATGCGGAAGGGCGGAGGACACAGGAAACGGAGATGAGGAACGTATTCGGGATGGAGACAAAATGGAAAACGTCACAGCAGGTGTCAGCGTTGGAGAGGGACAAGGCCGTGAGGCCATCACCAGGGTGGGAAGAGAAGGCAAAATCAGACTTGAATGCTGGGAAAGAGCCATCAAGGAATTGTGGGAGGCATTAATATCTATGCAACCGATGGGAGGGGAGAATTCAGCGACAGGGGAGTTGTGGCCTTGGAGGATGCACAATATATTCCCAGTTATTCTGGGAATGGCCATGAAAAGCCCACTCCGAATCACGGGCAAGAGCCCCGGGCCCAGCCATCTGCTTTGAGACGGGCGCACTTCGCAGTCAGACACAGGAGACATTTTCTTTCTCCCTCTTAGAACAGTTTCGCACCCACCGGCGCCTGCTGTGACATTCTCCAGGTCGCAAACGATGCGGGCGCTGCCTCACGGCCGCCGCCCGCC